>CAKNXH010059257.1:1220-14499 GCA_932178445.1 Andricus quercusramuli | reverse complement strand
CCCCCCCCCCCCCCCTCTAAAGTATCTCGTATTTTGTGGATAACCCCTAATCTGCCTCTTCGTCAAGTAAGAAATTGTTTTTTGATAAACCATGATGTTAATTTTATAGAAATTTTAATAAACAAACCGAAATTGTTTTTATTTGATTAGTTACAATAAGGATTTTATTGCTGTTTTAAATCTATGACATTAGAAAACATTATACATAGAACCTTTCCTAAGTTCTTTTTTGCTACATTTTTAAATTATTTTTCAATTAAAATTAGCAAAACAAATTGACAACTTCTTACCGACAATATAAGAAATTTTATGTGTTTTTATATTATTTCATATACTATATTGATATAGTAATATTATAAGAAAGTTTAATTGAGATTTTTTATCTTCTATAAAAAATAAAACAACATTTTATATAAATTTTGTACGTACATTTTTCAAAACATGTAATATAAAGAGACAGTATTGTTTGGTTCATTGATTTTAACATAAATTTGCAGTCACGGAGAGACTTTTGGTATTAATATTTCTTTTATCGCATATTCATAATTAAAATAAAATATACGAATTTAGGGATAATCGAGGTACGGTAAGAAAAAGTCGAATAGTGACTATGAACATGCAGACTAATATTTCTGATTGGAATAAATCGTAAGAATATTAGACTCTTACACACACAAAATAACGAAAATTGGTTAGTGCTTTGAAAGAAACGAAACAAACGCTTTGCAATCTTTCTAAACCACTATACGAAAAATAGGGGTCACGTGATCTTGTATTTCACGCTGGCGCATGGCAAAAAGAAAGACGGGTGGAAGTGTATGAACGCACACTACTACATAGGCTACAAATCCATCTTTATATATATATTTGTGTATTCTTTGACGACGCTCGCTGGCTACTGTGTGGTTTGTTTACGAATCCTATATTAACACCTATACGCATATATAAAACTATCTTATATCTATAAATCGCACGCATTACGCTGAGACTTATGATTCTTTCTGCCCTTATATACTAACCAGTGAAACGTATCGCTACTTGTGAGAAACTAATAGTGCTGGGTCAAAAATTTTAGGTGCCCCGGACTTTATTATATATTTATATTGATAATTTATATGCTTATAAACTATAATTAAATAAATACACTATTAACGCGACTAACATTTGCATGAAAAATTTGGGTTCAGAAACTTAAGAACTGAATTGAAAGATTGCTTGAGAATTATTTCAAAATTTCAAACACAAAATTAAAAGCAGTAATAAGGAAGTGAATTCAGGCAGCGACTTTTTTTGAAAATTCAAAAGTAATTATCAGCTCATTTGAGACAGTAGCACAGAAGTTTATACTATTATTAAGCATATTTTGTGAGTATTTTATATGTTGAAACATATCAATACAAATATTACAAAATATTATCTTCAGAATTATCTCAGGGCGTCTACTCAAATTTTATAAGAAAAATTTCTGACAATCCCAGTTTTTTCCAGGTATCTATAGATTTTTTCAATGTATAATTTTCCTGAATAAGGAGCCACTCAAGTATTGAGTATCGTAATTTGTATAGCAATTGTAATCCTACATCCCTTCAAAGTATTACATAATACCTAAAAAAAGCCCTATCGTTAACCATATCTGTGGATGGTTAAATTGTAATTACTTGAGTTTATTAAAAGTTTTATTAGAGGGTTGACCCAGAAACCCATACCCTGGGAATGGCATTAAAATCCGAACCCAAAGGAATAAATATCAAGGTCTATGGCTTAATGTCTCTGTTTGTTAAAAAAATTTTTTAAGGAGAACATTTAGAAACACAATATTATCAAGTAAATCTGTGCAAAAATTCCATTTTTGAACAAAAAGACTCAGAGACATTATGACATATATTGAGCTGTTCGAATATGTTTCTTAAAAAGAACTGAATGTTGGATTCATAATGTCTCTGAGTCTTTTTGTTCAAAAATGGAATTTTTGCACAGATTTACTTGATAATATTGTGTTTCTAAATGTTCTCCTTAAAAAAGTTTTATTAGTTTTAGTTTAGTTTTATTAAATTTTTTATATATAAAATCAAATAATGATGTTCCTTAATTTATGAAAGTAACTTTATAGAAGGACAAGAGCTTTCTTGAAATCTTAATGGTACAAGATTTTAGAAAAATTATAATAACTACTAAAAAAATCCAACTTTTAACGATAAATGCCTTTGACATATTAGATATTTTTTAAAATTATTTTCATAGTAACTTGAAATTTAAAGCATTGTGAACTTATCACTTGCGGCTTACGGGGTGACTGCTGGACCGAAAACCAAGAAATGACCAGGAATTTTTCGAAACCGGGAAAATCCGACAAATGACAGTGAATTTATTTTTTCACAGGGAATTTTACAAATTCTTAGAATAACCATTTATGAAATTACTTGGAATATCGCAAATACCATATCACATGATATAATTCAATTTAAAAAAAAGTTCGATTTCAACTTTTTTTGAATATTAAGTTCAGTTGTTGTTAACTGTTTCAATTACTGCATCATTCAGTTCATAACGCTTAATTCTAAAATCTTTTACTTTACAATTTTTCCATTTTATGTCTTCATTTTTAAACGGAAATTTTTAATTGAAAGTATTTAAAAATTCAGTTTTGAAGGCTTTAAGAATAAAAAATTAAAAGCGTTAGAAATTTAAAATTGTTTATAAAAATGTTCTAAGTTGATCAACTGTAAATATAAATTAATTAATGATTTTTTAAATTGAACTGTAGTTCGAGTGTTAAAAATTGTACAATAATTATTTTACAATACGATTCTAAGTCTGTTCGAAATTAAAAAATTTGCAAATTTTAACGTTGAAAATTAAACTTCTTTTAAACGAAAGCCATAACAATTAGACAAATTGAAATGTCTGATTGAAACTTCATAAATTATTTTCAATGTGAAAACTTAAAATTAATATATTCATAATCACACACTTTTATTCAATTTAGAATCCTATCCAAATATTGTCTCAGTCTAAAATATTCAATTTTTAACCCATTCAGTTGGACAGTTTTCAATCACAAAAATTGCAAAAGGAGAAGTTATAAATGAAATATTCAAAACTAAAGAATTTTAAACTGAATTGTTTGAAACAGGAAGCCTTGAATGGTAAAAATTTAAACTTTCAACGTTACAATTTGTATTCTAATGTTAAATAACAATTCAAAATTATCAAATTGAAACGACCAAAATCAATATAAATAAATAAATTTTGTTATTTAGTTTTTTTCCCAATTGCAAGAGGAACTTTTTTTGTTTAAAATTTGTATTAAGTGGAAGAATGGGAAGTATTGTATTTTTAACATTTTTATCAAGCTTGAAATGAGGAAATTTTAATTTTTGCTAAATTGGCAGTAAATTTTATATTTTTAAGGTTTTTATTGAGTTAGAAGGGATAATTCAAAAAATACAGTTTTATTGAGTATGAGGGGATGAAATTTGGATTTTCAATTTATTCTGGATTAAAAGAGGGACATTTTGTTATTTTTATGATTCTTAAAGAACTGGGAGGAAATTTGTGTTTTCAAGTTTTTCTAAATAGGAAGAGAAACTTTTTGGTTTTGAACGTTTTTATTAAGTTAGGAGAGGGACATGTTTCATTTTTCAACATTTTAATCAATGAGAATTGAAATGGAGGATTAGTTTTAATTTAGAGCATTTAAAACGATAGCGTGGATTGATATTTTTTAACCAGAAATCTTTGAACTGTTCAATTTATAAAAGTGTAAAAAATTAAGTTTCGCAGTTTTTTATTGATAATTTCCGAATTAAAATTTGTTTGAGCTTCAATGCATACTACAATAGTAACAAACATTTTTTCACTATAAACGCGTATAATTGAAACTTTTGGCGGGATATCACAGGTCACGGTCGGGCACAGTCGGTCTGCTGGCCTGGTCGTCGCGTACTCGGCTATAGACGGAACAGCTCGGAAACTTTCGGGCGTTTTTAGTATAGTCTTTTAGAATTCTCGCAAATCCCGGTTGCAGATATAACTAGCGGCTCTCATTTCAATACGCATTCATATTTAAGAATACTAGAATTTCGTACATTTCTTATAACTTATGTTACCTAAAATATTTACTATTGAAAATATTTTTTAGAAAACTTGTTATTGACCATTATCACTTTTTCACACTCACAATTCTCAAACAGTAAATAAGACTTTTTCTAAACGTAAATACTAATTTTTGCTCGCTCAAGTTTATAATAATACATACAGAAATACCATCATATCTTATTATAGTAGGAATCTTTATAACAGTACCCCGATTATCCCCAAATTCTTACATTTTATTTTAATTATAGGTGCAGTGTGTACCAAATATTGATATCGAAAGTCTCTCCGTGTATTTGTCTTGAAAATATAAATTATAGTATGACGAAATAAGAGCGAAGTTTAGATGTAAATAACTACGTATATATTTATGTTATATAATATACTCAATTGATCAAATGTGAAAAAAAAGCTTCTAATCATGAAAGACGGGATTTGATTACATATTTGATGCAATGAGTGTACGTATTATTATAACATAGATACATAAGAAAGTCGTTTGTAATAGCTTCACTCGTATTTTTCTTCTATTTATATAATCAGGACAAATATATACTACACATTTTATATTCAAATTAATGAACCGAAAAAATTTTGTCAACCCCTTGAAATTTTCAGTTACAGTAACTGAAAATTCCTTAACTGTAACAGAATTTTCCGGAACATGTAACTGAAGCTGTATGCAGTTACCGTTGCTGAAATTTCTGTTACAGTTTAGGAAAATTTAGAAACGGTCTCTGCATAAAGCTTTAGTGACGTGTCTCTGAAAATTCCTACAGAAATTTCTAACAGTGTACGAAACCTATACGTTTCAAAGCTACCACGATGCATGATCGTGGTTTTGCTTTTGGAGTAAATCCTCATTTCTCCTGCTTTGGGATGTAACACTTAATAGAATCTGACTTCTTTTTTAATGGTAAGTCTCCGCATTTTGAAAAAATTCTATTTTAAAATTATGTTTTTAGGCATCTTATCTTATGTTATCTTCTAGGTGATTCTTCCCTAATAGATCTAACCATGGTTTTTCTGATGAGGTTACCAGAACTGGTGACGAAACGTCAACTTTATTAAAATAATTGTTAGTCTGGAAGCGTTGTTTAACTTCTCCTATACTTTTTGACAAAAATCCAGTTGTATAGTATTTCTTTATCAGGACGGCAACATTGACATCGGGGTTAATTTAAAAATGAAAAGGTGAATAAAGAGTCTTAACGAGTGGAATGGTCCACGGTCTCGTTTGTCCGGCCAGGGGTGCTTTTTAACTTTGATATCCTTCGACGTATTCTGGCGAGGCGAGGCGAGGGAGTGTTTTTGTGAACGGGCGGAATTGCCAATCAAATATTCAGTCGTGGTTGTTTAACCGGTGCAATAAAGAAAGGGTTTCCGCGAGCTTCCTCTATTCGTGCCGCTGCTTTTACTACAGAGGGGCTTTTCAGAAGTTGAATGGGAAAGGTGGAATCACCAGAGCGCCGAGTGAGGGGTGAGAGTGTTTACATAAAACCAACACTGGATGTTCCATTGTTGATGTTGAGAGTGTACTTCACACGAGCCTCGGTGAACTGAAGGCGAATTTTCAAATGGCAAATATTTCAGTACGCCGTCACGAGACTCGAAGAGGGAAGAGGATAAAATGCAACGTTGAGTTGACACGTTGACACGAGGAGGCAATTAGACAAGAGGAGAGTGCACTGTTCTACAGACACTTTCCTCAGATTGCGTTAGACGTTTTTGCAATAGCAAAGCACCCTGAGTGATCAAAATCAGTTTATTATTTTTCTAAATCGGCTGACAATCGAAAATTATTGAAAAACGCAAATTTTTTTAGGTGAGTCGTCCTAAGTCGGCACTGTGGGTTGAGCCGGCACCCTGGCGTGCGTTCATTGCGTTGATTTCTATCTTCTGTGTGCTCTTGACTGATGAAGTCTATTTTTCAAGTAGCTTTCTGTCACCTGCGTAATAGCCTGAAATGTGTAAACATTCATAGCGGTCCTGAGTCGGCACCAGACAGGTGGTCCTAAGTCGGCACCTTTTCTTTCTTACTTTTGTTGTTATTTGTGTGTAATTTTATTTTGTTATCTTTCAATTCCATGTCACTCGTCTCTTGATGTTTTTTTCAATTTGGTTGTTTTGTTGCTTGTCTCTGGTAGGTGTCTATCCTATAAATAAAGTTTAACAATATTCTACATGTTTTTTTTCATTTTGATTGTTTTAAATTTGTCCATTTCCTTCTGAAAATTACATAAACTGCCGTTTTTTTTAGTTCGAGCGAACAAAATTATGTGCTGACACTATACTGGGGGAGCCGACTTAGGACCACTACTTTGAGGAATAAAAAAAATCGACAAGGATCGTGGTACCTGACCAAAGACATTGAAGCACCATTAAACCCTGTTCAGCCTCTGCTTTCGACAAAAACTCTTACGGTGCAGACTTAGGACCACTCACATATTTAAAATGTTTAACTTTCACATTTTTGTTTGAACTGAATAATTTTGTGATTCTAGTAGGAATAAGATTGACCTCAAATCCCCCCCCTTACAATGCTGCCTCTTTCGGAAATGCTTATTGAGGAAATTGAAATAAGCTGGGACCTGAATTTACCACCAGTTTCGGGCGTCGCTTGCAGTGGCCTTGATGGTAAATCCAGACCGTCCAATGGTAAACAGGACCGCGTAAACCATTTTCAATGGGAATACACGATATCACGTAATATAAGCGTGGAAGTACCCGCGCACTGTGCCTTTGTCGCTGCGCTGCTGGTGCTCACGCATGGTTGAGCAAGCGTCTCTTGACCCCGCAGGCTCTTCTCTCACCATGGAACCGCCGTGGCCACAATTCTGAGAAAACAGTAAATTCAGAATCATTGATTATATTGATTTAAAATTCATCCTTCTTTTCCTCACAATTTTTTTCAATTCAACTATTTTTTATTTGAAATTAAAATTTCTATTTGTTGAAATCTCTCATCTTGAAAAGTCCGTAATTTCAAATTCCAGAAATTTGCAATTCCCGGAAAAAAGAATATTTACAAAGTGCTCTTTGAAATTTCGGGATTTTTAATTCATTGATTAATTTCATGATTTTTCAAACAAACTTAATAAACAAATTCATTAGTCGGTCATTTTTCGGCAGAAAAATTAGTTTTTTTTTCTAATGGCAATCCTTTCAGTTGGAAACTTCACATCATTTTCAGCAACATTATTAATTTGTTGATAAATTTTATAATTTTCTTAAACAAATTGAATAAAAAAATGCATTATTCGGGCATCTGTCCATGGAACATTTTTTTTGGTTTGTTCCAAAGTCTGTCTATTTTTTAGAGAACTTTTAACATTTTTAATTTTTATTTTAAATGAAGAAAATTATTTTCTTCCCAACAAAAAAAGAAAATTCTCAACTAACAAAGATAAATCTTAAAAAAATGTAAAAGTTACATTTTCTGTTGAAAAATTAATTTTAATAAAAAAAGAAAGACTTTTCCACTAAAAAGGTAAATTTTTATTAAACAAAGACATAGGCCTCCGACCAAACAGATGAAATTCCTCTTAAAACAGATGAATTTTCATTTTAAAAAAATAGTTGAATTTTCATCCAGAACAGATTTCAGTTGACTTTTCGAGATCAAAATATCAACTTTTTAACAAAAAATAAGTTCCTAAGAACAGAAGTGAATTTTTCATCCAAAAAACGAATTTTTTCAACCAAAATGGATGAATTTTTGATGGAATAGTGGAATTCTCTACCAGATAGTTGCATTTTTCTCCAAGAAAGTTGATATTTTCACTAAAAAAGATTAATTTTTAATAAAATAATGACACATTTTCTATAGTTGAACTCTCATCCAGAAAAGTTTTCAGTTAATTTTTCAACTTAAAATATAAATTTTAAACAAAAAGTAAATTTTCTACGAAATAATTAAATTTTCAACAAAACATCAGAATTTTCAACAAAACATCAGAATTTTCAAGCAAAGTATGACTTTTTAACATAATAGTTGCATTTTCAATCAAAAAGTTGCATTTTTTTCCAAGGAAGATGAAATTTCTCTTAAAACAGATGAATTTTTAATCTAAAAAAAAAAATTTTTAATTGAAATTTCCATTCAGGAAAGATTTCTGTTATCTTTCCAACACCGAAATACTGAATTTAATCTAAAAGTAAATTTTCTACAAAATAGTCAAATTTTGAATGAAACAGCAAAATTATCAACCGAAAAGTATGACTTTTCAACAAAATTTTCAATTTTCAACCAAACAGTTGCATTTTTGTCCAGGAAAAATTAAAATTCTACTAAAACAGGTGCATTTTTTAATCAACAAGACAAATTTCAAAAAACAAAAGAGTTGAATTTTCATCCAATAGGATTTCAATAGACTTTTCAACAGAAAAAATACAGATTTTAAAGAAAAAGTAAATTTTCTCGAAAATAGTTGAATTTTCAACAAAGCAGTTGAATTTTCGTTCAAGAAAGATGCAATATTTCGACTAAAAAAATATGAACTTTTAAATTAAAAAGACAAATTTTCGGAAAAAATATTTTCCAATCAAAAAAGATTTCAGTTGAATTTGCAAAAAAAAAGATGTATTTTCAAGAAATTTGTTAAATTTTCAACCAAATAATAAAATTTATAACTAAAAAGGTAATCTCCAGGAGAATATTTTCGCGAATTTGTGAAAAAAAACGTACATGAGTGAAGGAGCCCCTCCCCCGTACCGTCAATTCGAACCAATCCGAAAAAAATTTTACATACCGTTTGACCCAAATCGTTCAAAAATGATTTCGATTCAATTCGGTTCAATCCGATCTCCAAAACGAACCAATCCGACCCAATCCAAACCAAAGTCTTAATGCAAATGAATCCGACTCAACCCGAACTCGGATTGATAAACACTGAATTTTTAATCCGAATGAATCCGAGTTTGGATTGAATTGGATTAATTCGGATTAAAAATCGTTTTAGTTCACTCTAAGTTTGTATCAATTCGGATTGAAAATTTTGTTCGGATTTATGCGTATTGGAAATGCGGACTGAACCGGATTGAGTCGGATTAATTTTTGACCGATTTGGATCGAACGATATGTATACACATTTTCGGATTGGTTCGAATTAACTTGGATTGGTTTGGATACAGATTCCGGAATGATTTGGATGACTTCGGATTGGTTCGGAAGGAACTCCTATCCGATACTTCCGCCAGGATTAACTATATGCTGAGAAAATGTCGTCAACAACTTTTATTTAAATAATTGTTAACTGAATAGAAAACAAGACAGCAATGAGTCTATGATTAAAAAAAAAAGTAAATAGTACAGAAATTTGATTTTCAAGTAAAGAAAAGAGGAACTTCAGCCTAGGAAATTCAGACATTTGATATGTTAATTCACTCTTGGGCTAATTTAAAAAGCAATTATCCTCGTTGAGCGTAAACAATAAAAGGACTCGAATAGGGGTGAGATCAGCCATTTTTCTCCCTCAACTGCTTTAAGTAAACGTAATCATAGACTTTTAATTTCAATTTAAATAAAAAAACTTTTCCAACCCCCATCTCAGATTAGAATATTAAGAATTCACTCAATCTCATCTGTCTCGATTAATATCTGTATTAAAGAAGGAAAAATAAATTCTATTTTGTTCCGAAAATATTGTATTGTATTGTATTGTATATTTGAACTCTCCCTTTTACGGGTTTGAGGGCCTCCGCTCCCTGTGGATATGTTTACATTTCATCCTTAGTCTAACTTACTCGCTACTTATTTTCTAATGCATCGCCTTATATAACAACAATAATCCTAGTACTACTCTTCTTAAACTACAGACAATGAGCGATCTTCCCGGGATTCCGTTTTCTCTTACCATCAAATTCATTTAGACCGATTTGAAAATTAAACATTTTTCTCGTTATTTTCCTTTAAACAGGATTACCCGTTTGGCTCTACCCTGATCCCTTGCTTTCTCTTATTTCTTCCAGTTTTTTCATCCACATCACTCCCTGTCCATTACCATCCAAAATCCATCTTACACATTCATTCACACTCAACTGTCCATCTTCCTCTCCCGTACACCTCTCTAACACATGTGCCCATGACTCCACTTCGTACCCACATACTCTGCACAGATTGTCCTCTTCATCCATCCAATATCTACAAGCTCTCACTCCTTCTCCCATTCTAAACCGTATCACCCTATTCCATTTGTCTTCCTTTTCCATCTTTTGCAAATATTCTGGTTCCGTCACCCCTTTGACCATCATATACCATCTATTGTACTTCGAATCCATAATCTTTCTCCATCTCTCTTCTCCTTGTCTTACTAATAGCTCTAATTCAATGTTCTGCCAATCCAGAACCCCTTCCTGTATATCACAAACACTCCTAATTTTTTTCCTTTCTTCCACCCATTTTGAATTTCCCAAATTGCCTCTCGTCTCCTTGTTCCAAACTTCGTCCAAGCATGCTTGGGCTATTCTGCTCCCCTCTCCCCTTATCAGCTTCTCTTCAAACCTCCAGGCTCTCTTAATTTGTCTAGTTACCTTTTTTTTCCCTTCCTAGTTCTTCCCTTATCATGTATCCTGGACAACTCCAACTAACCCCCATTACCCATCTCAGAAATCTCTCATGTATGCTTTCCACTTTCCTATTTTCCTTCCATCCCCAAACCTCCACTCCATAACACAACGCCGCCCAAACCAACGCATCAAACAACCAAACCCTCATTCTCCAATCGTCCTTGAACCTTCTCTTTCCTATACCCCATACTTGGCCCATTAATTTACTCGCACTTTCGATTCTTTTCCTCACCTGCAAATCGTTTCCCCCTCCTGACTCAAACCAAAAACCTAGGTAACAGAACTCCTCCACATTTCCCACTGTTTGTCCGTTCATCTTCCAAACGTAACCTATTTTGGTCTTTTTATTTCTGAAGCACATCACCTTGGTCTTCCCTACGTTCACCGTCAGTTCTTTTCTTCCCACGTACTCTTCGAAAATTCTTATCATTAGGTTCATCCCCTTCTCATCGTCTGCTATTAGAACTACGTCGTCCGCGTATGCTAGGGAGTATAGTTTGCTATTACCCAGGATCGTCCCCCCTTTCCCTTTCTCCTTTAGCTTCTCCTCTAGGTCTGCCAGCAGCAAATTAAAAAGTACTGGACTCAACGGGCACCCTTGCCTTAGACCTCTTCCTGTCCAGAAAACCTCCCCTTTGTCCCCGCGTATCTTCACCCTAATCCTGGTTTCAGTAAAAATTTCCTTTATCCTCTCCACCAGCCCTTCTTCTATTCCCCTCTCTTTCATTGCCTGCCATAGCACTTTTCTATTCACTGAGTCAAAAGCTGCTTTGAAATCTACAATCAAAGCGACTAATTTCCCTCTTTTTCTCCCTAAGTTTCTGTTAACCAAGTAGTTGAGTACGTAAATGTTGTCTATTGTCCCCATCCCTTTTCTAAATCCCGTCTGGTTGTGTGGGATACTTTGCTGCTCTTCTATCTGATTCTCTAACCTTTTCCTTAGAATTTCTGTGTATATTTTATAGCCCCCTTGCATGAGAGTGATCCCTCTGTACTCTTCTACCTTCTCACCCTCCCCTTTCTTAACAAGCGGTACTACCAGCTCTGGCATCCACTCCTCCGGCCACCCTTCTCCTTTCCAGACCTTGTTGCATATCCTCCACATCACTTTCCTAATCCCTTCTCCTCCATACTTTATCGCTTCGTTCTCCATACCATCCTCTCCTGTGGCCTTGTTTCTTTTCAGTCTATCCATCGCCTCATTTACTTCGTCTCTTGTTATTTCTTTCGCTTCCTCCGTTTCTCCCTGGACTGTCTTTCTATTTTCCCCTTTGATCCTATTTTGTTCTCCCCCTAACAGACCCTTAAAATAATCCGTCCATTCATCCATTTCTATTCCTTCACTCATGCCCTTCCTTCCTCCTCTTTCCCTGTTTATCACATCCCAGACCCTACCTTCTTTGATTGCTTTTTCTACTTCTTCCTTGTATTCCTCCTTTCCCCTTTGCTTTTTCCCTTCCAGCATCTTCTCATGTTCTCTTTTTCTCCTGTTGTACTCCGCCTTCTCTATTTCTCCTTTCCTCCATTTTCTTACAGACTCTTTCATTCTCCCCTTACTCTCCCTGCATTCCTCGTCCCACCATCCTCTCTTTCCCTCTTCTCTTCCTTCTTTTGTACCTATCTCATCCTTCACCTTCTCAATCGACCTTTTCAACCTTTTAATTAACGAGTCTACACCCTCCTCCTTTTCATATCTAACATTCTCCTTTTCCATCTTCTGTTCAAACACTTTTAATTTATCTACCCCCCAGACTCCTATTTTCGTGTTCCTTCCCCCCCCCCCCTCTTTCCTTTCTCCCTCTGCCACGCTTATGGACGCCACCTTTCAGTGTAGCTATTACTGGGAAGTGTTCTGACCCTATCTCATTCCCTACATTCATACTGCATATCATATTACTCATTCTTTCTTCTGCCAAGATTTTATTAATTTAAAAAAACTATTAAAATGATTGAATTTTCAAGGTTTAGGGATTCTACGTCGGTATCAATTTTATTTTTATTTTCCCATATCCAAATATGATCTCAAAATAGGGGAAATAGGGTGAATTTTCAGATAAATAGGGAAATAAATTCTCTGAAATGCAATTAATTTAGATGCCAGATTCATGATAAGATTTAAAGTCAAAATATACTTCATTTTTGAGAAAATAGTCGAATTTTGATTTAAGGAAGATTTTTTGTTTTGGTAATTGGTAATTTATGGTAAATTACCATATTTACTGGCAATATTATCAGTAGTGACCGACAATTTTCATAAATTTCCGGAAATGTATGAAAATT
This sequence comes from Andricus quercusramuli, assembly GCA_932178445.1. Classification (NCBI taxonomy): domain Eukaryota; kingdom Metazoa; phylum Arthropoda; class Insecta; order Hymenoptera; family Cynipidae; genus Andricus; species Andricus quercusramuli. The sequence goes on along the minus strand of CAKNXH010059257.1, from coordinate 1,557 downwards.
CTGAAAGATAATTTATGGGTACTTTATATTAATTTACCATATTTAGCGGCAACATTACCATTGATGACCGAAAATTTTCATGAATTTCAGGAAATTTATGGAAATTTTTAGAAATGAATTTTACGTCATGTATGGTAAGTTACCATATATAACTGATAAAATTACCATAAATTACCGTGAATAACCAAGAATTTTCATAAATTTCAGGAATTTGTGAGCATGAATTTTTGGTAATATACGCCAAGTTACCATGTTTACCTGAAAAATTACCATAAATGACCGAATTTTTAAAATAAATTTCCGGAAATTTTTGGAAAGTGAAAAAAATTAATATTGG
>CAKNXH010059256.1:21759-31888 GCA_932178445.1 Andricus quercusramuli | reverse complement strand
TTAATTTTAGGCTAAAAAAATGATTGTTCAACAAAATGGTTAAATTTTAAACAAACTAGTTGACTTTTCAACCGAAAGAAAATTTCAATTTAAAACGTAAAATTCGAATTTTCAACTAAAAACGAGCAATTTACTGCCAAGAATGGATTAGTTAAATTCTCATTTAGAAAGAATAATTTTCAACTAAAAAAAGAATTTCAAACAAAATGGTTAAATTTTTGACAGAATATTTGAATTTTTAATGAATCAAAAAAAATTCTAAAAAAATGTAAGATTCGAATTTTTGAATAAAAACGAGTAATTTCGAGCCAACAATGGATTTAATTTGAAAAAATTAATTTTTAATTAAAAAATTAATTTTCAACAAAATGATTAAATAGTTAACAAAATAAAAAAGAATTTTCAAACAAAAAATTTGTTTAGTAAAATTAATTTTTAATAAATTAGTTCAACTTTCAACCAAATCTTCAACCAAAAAAAAAAAGAATTTCCAATAAAAAATATAATATTCAAATTTTCAACTAAAAACGAGCAATTTCCAGCCCAAAATAGATTAGTTAAATTTTAATTTAAAAAGATTAATTTTTAACTAAAAAAAGGGAATTTCCAAAAAAAATGGTTGAATTTTTAACAAAATAGTTGAATTTTCAACAAACAAAAAAAGAATTTCCAATGAAAAATATAATATTTGAATTTTCAACTAAAAGCAAGCAATTTTCAGCTAAAAATGGATTAGTTAAATTTTCGTTTACAAAGATTAGTTTTAACTAGAAAATAAATTTAGAATAAAATAGGTTAATGGTTAGCAAAATAGTTGAATTTTCAAACAAAAAGAAAAGAATATTCGAAGAAAAATGTAACATTCGAATTTTCCACTAAAAAATTTTTGAACAAAACGGTCCAATGTTTAACAAGATAGTTGAATTTTCAAAATGAAAATGAATTTCGAACAAAAAATTTTGTTTAATAAAATGAATTTTCAACAAATTAGATCGCATTTCATCCAAATCTTCAACCAAGAAAAAACTAGAATTTTCAATAAAAAAAAATAATTTTCGAAGAAAAATGTAACATTTGAATTTTCAACTAAAAGGAAGCAATTTTCAGTCAAAAGTGAATTAGTTAAATTTCCATTTGTAAAGATTAATGTTCAACCAAGAAAAAAAATAATTTTCAACAAAATGGTTCGATGTTTAACAAAATAGTAAAATGTTCAACCAATAAAATGAATTTTAAGTGAAAATTTTGTTAGTTGAATTTTCAACTAAAAATGATCAAATTCAAGCCTAAAATGGATTAGTTAAATTTGTAGTTAAAAAAATTAATTTTCAACTATAAAATATCGAATCTTCAACAAATTAGTTAAATCTTCATCCAAATAGTACAATTTTTAACCAAGAAATATGAATTCTCAATGAAAAAATTAATAGTTGACTTTTCAACTAAAAACGATTCATTTTTAACTAAAAATAGAGAATTTAAGTTTGAAGTTAAAATATTAATTTATAAACGAAACGAAACAAATTTTCAACAAAAAAGTTTAATCTTCAGCTGAGAAAATGAATTCTTAACAAAGTAGGTCAAGCTGCAAAAGTAGTAGAATTTTCTATCAAGAAAATTAATTTTCTATCAAAAAGACAAATTTATAACAAAATAAATCAATTTTTCACCAAATTTTTGAATTTTCAAAAAAAACTATCCATTTTGAAACAAAAATAATGAAAGCAAAATTTGCATTTTAAAAGATTAATTTTTAACAACAAAAAAAGAAAGAATTTTCAACAATTTAGGTTTCAACGTATAAAATGAATTTTTAACAAAACAGTTTCACTTAAAACTAAATATTTAAATTTTCAACTAAGAAAGGAGAATTTTGAATGAAAATTTCAATAATTCAGTTTCCAACTGAAATCGATCAATTCTCAACCAAAAATGGATTAGTTACATTTTCATTCAGAAAGATTAATTTTTAACTAAAAAAAAAGTATATTAACAAAATGTTTGAATTTTTAACAAAAATAGTTGAATTTGTAACAAAAATAGTTGAATATTTAACAAAACGAAGGAAAAATATAACATTCGAATTTTCATTTGAAAACGTGTAATTTCGAGCCAAAAATGTATTACTTAAATTTTTGTTTAAAAAGATTAATTGTTAACTTAAATATATTAATTTTCAACAGAATAGTAGAATGCTCAACAAAATAGTTGACTATACGACCAAAAAAAATATAATTTTTAATTTAAAATGTAACATTCGAATTTTCACTAAAATCGAGCAATTTACAGCCAAAAATGGATTAGTTAAATTTTCATTTAAGAAGATTAATTTTTAACTGAAGAAAAAATTAATTTTTTCCAAATGCTTAAATGTTTAACAAAATCATTGAATTTTCAAGAACGAAAAAAAAAAGAATTTTTATCAACAAATTTTGTTTTATAAAATGAATTCATAACAAAGTATTTCAACTTTCAACCAAATCTTCAACCAAAAAAAAAAAGAATTTTCAATCAAAAATATGATATTCGAATTTTCAACTAAAAACGAGCAATTTCCAGCAAAAATAGATTATTTCAATCTTAACTTAAAAATATTAATTTTTAACTCAAGAAGATGAATTTTCGAGAAAGTGGTTGAATGTTTAACAGTATAGTTGAATTTCAAGGAATTATTATTTTTATTATAATTTTATTAATTGGTTAAATTTTCAGTTAAAAAAATTAATTTTCAACAAAATAGTTCAATTTTCGACTGACAAAATCAATTTTTCACAAAGTAGGTCAATTTACCACCCAATAGTTGAATTCTGAACAAGAAAGATAGATTTTGGATGAAAATTCTATTAGTTGAATTTAAAAAAAAAAAAATTTGTAAGAAAATTGTAACATTCAAATTTTCAACTAAAAGCAAGCAATTTTCAGCCAAAAATGCATTAGTTAAATTGTCATTTACAAAAATTAATTTTCAACTAAAAAAATAAATTTTTTTCAAAATGGTTAACAAAATAGTTGAATTTTCAACAGAAAAAAAATGAAAATTCGTAGAAAACCGTAACATTCGAATTTTCAACTAAAAACGAGTAATATCGAGCCAACAATGGATTAGTTAAATTTTCATTTGAGAAGATTAATTTTTAACTAAAAAATAAATTTTCAATAAAATGGTTGGATGTTTAACAAAATAGTTGACTTTTTAACCGGAAAAAAAATGATTTTCAATTTAAAATGTAACATTCGAATCTTCAACTAAAAACGAGCAATTTACAGCCAAAAATGGATTATTTGAATTTTCGTTTAAAAAGATTAATTTTTGACTGAAAAAAGAAGATTTTTCAACAAAATGGTTCAATTTTGCACAAAATAGATGAATTTTTAACAACAAAAAGAAGAATTTCCAATGAGAAATATTATATTCGAATTTTCAACTATAAACGAGAAATTTGCAGAAAAAAATGGATAAGTTAAATTGTCGTTTAAAAAGATTAATTGTTAACTTGAAAATATTAATTTCCAACAAAATAGTAGAATTTTCAACAAAATATTCGACTACTCGACCGGAAAAAAATAATTTTTTATTTAAAATGTAACATTCGAATTTTCAACTAAAATCGAGCAATTTACAGCCAAAAATGGATTAGTTAAATTTTCATTTAAAAAGATTAATTTTGAACTGAAGAAATATTAATTTTTTCAAAAATGCTTAAATGTTTAACAAAATAGTTGAATTTTCAAGAAAGAAAAAAAAAAGAATTTTCATCCAAAAATTTTTTTTCATAAAATTTATTATTAAACTATTCTTTCAAACATTCAACGAAATCTTTACCAAAAAAAAAGAGTTTTTTAAAAAGATTAATTTTTAACTCAAGAAGGTGAATTTAAAAAAAAAGTGGTTGAATGTTTGATAGAATAGTTGAATTTTAAAGAATTTTATTATTCTTACTATTATATTTATTTTATTTTTATTAATTAGTTAAATTTCTAGTTGAAAAATTAATTTTCAACAAAATAGTTCAATTTTCGATTGACAAAATGAATTTTTCACAAAGTAGGTCAACTTACCACCCAATTGTTGAATTCTGAACAAGAAAGGTGAATTTTAAATAAAAATTTTATTAGTTGAATTTTTTACAAAAAAAAAAAAAAAAAAAAAAATCGTCAAGAAAAATGTACCATTCGTATTTTCAACTAAAAACGAGTAATTTCGAGCCAAAAATGAATTAGTTGAGTTTTCATTAAGAAATATTGATTTTTAACTAAAAAAACAGACAGAATGGTTAAATATTTGACAAAACAGTTACATTTTTGAAAAATAAAAAAAAATTGAAGAAAAATATAACATTCGAATTTTCAACAAAAAAAAGTAATTTCCAGCAAAAAATGGAATAGTTAAATTTTCGTTTGAGAAGATTAATTTTTAACCGCAGAAATAAATTTCCGACAGAATGGTTAAATGGTTAACAAAATAGTTGAATTTTCGACAAAAAAGAAAGAATTTTCAACGAAAAATGCTGTTTCACAAAATTAATTTTCAACAAAGTAGTTCAAATTTTAATATAAAAAGATTAATTTTTAATTAAAAATAGTTGAATTTTAAGGAAAAAAATTAATTTTTAACAGAATATTTCAATCTTTAAGCGACAGAATGAATGCTTCACAAAGTAGGTCAACTTACAACCCAATAGTTGAATTCTCAACAAGAGAGATGAATTTCAACTGAAAATGGTATTAGTTGAATTTTCAACCCAAAAAAAAAAATCAAATTAAAGCCTAAAATGGATTGTTTAAATTTTCAGTTAAAAAAAATTACATTTCAGCTGCAAAAAATCGAATTTTCAACAAAATAGTTAAATCTTCAACCAAATAGTAGAATTTTCAATCGAAAGAGATTAATTCTGAACCACAAATATAATAGTAGAGTTTTCAATTAAAACTAGTTAACTTTTAAACAAATGGTTAAATAGTCAATAAAATAGTTCAATGAACAACCAAAAAAGTTAATTTTTGAAAAAGTAGTTCAACTTTCACGAAATAGTTAAATTTTCAACCAAGAAATATGAATTCTCAATGAAGATATTAATAGTTGAATTTTCAACTAAAAACGATACATTTTTAACTAAAAATAGAGAATTTAAGTTTGGAGTTAAAAAACTAATTTATGAACGAAACAGAACAAATTTTCAACAAAATAGTTTAATCTTCAGTTGAGAAAATGAATTCTTAACAAAGTAGGTCAAGCTGCAAACAAGTAGTAGAATTTTCAATCAAGAAAATTAATTTTTTATCAAAAAGACAAATTTATAACAAAATACATCAATTTTTCACCAAATTTTTGAATTTTCAACTGAAAACATTTTGAAACCAAAATAGAAAAGCTAAATTTTCATTTTAAAAGAATAATTTATAACCAAAAAAAAAAAATGAATTTTCAACAAAATTGATAAATCTTCAACAGAATAGTTCAATCTTCAACCAATAAAATAATTATTTAATAAAGTAGTTTAACGTTCAACAAAGTAGCAAAAATAGAGTAGTTAAAATTTCAGTTAGAAAAATAATAATAATTTTCAACCAAAACAAAACGAATTTTCAACAAAAAACAAGAAATTTCCAGCCAAAAATGGATTAGTTACATTTTCATTTAAAAAGATTAATTTTTAACTAAAAAAAATAAATTTCTAACAAAATGGTGAATGTTTAACAAAATAGTTGAATTTTCAACAAAACAAAAAAAAATTCAAAGAAAAATGTAACATTCAAATTTTAGCTAAAAACGAGTAATTTTGAGCCAAAAATGGATTAGTTAAAAATTAATTTAAAAAGATTAGTTTTTAACTAAAAAAATGAATTTTCAACCAAATGGTTAAATGTTTCACAAAATAGTCAAAATTCACAATAAAAAATATAATATTCGAATTTTCAACTATAAACGAGAAATTTCCAGAAAAAAATGGATAAGTCAAATTTTCGTTTGAAAAGATTAATTTTTAACTAAAAAAAAATGAATTTCCAACAAAATAGTTACATTTTTCACAAAATAGTTGACTTTTGAACCGAAAAAAAAGAATTTTTAATTTTAAATGTAACATTCGAATTTTCAACTAAAAACGAGCAATTTCCAGCTCAAAATAGATTAGTTAAATTCTAATTTAAAAAGATTAATTTTCCACTCAAAGAAGAGAATTTTCAAAAAAAATTCTAAATGTTTAAGAAAATAGTTGAATTTTAAACAACAAAAAAAGAATTCTCAAAGAAAAATGTAACAATTGAATTTTCAACCAAAAAAAAAATAAATTTTCAGTCAAAAATGGATTAGTTAAATTGTCAGTTACAAAGATTAATTTGTAACTGAAAAATAAATTTAGAAAAAAATGCTCAACAAAATAGTTGAATTTTTAACGAAAAAAAAAAATAATTTCCGAAGAAAAATGTAACGTTCGAATTTTTAACTAAAAACCAGCAATTTTCAGTCAAGGGTGGATTAGTTAAATTTTCATTTGAAAAGAATTGTTTTTAACTAAAAAATAAATTTTCCAAAAATGGTCAAATGGTTAAGAAAATAGGTACATTTTCAACAACAAAAAAAAAGAATTTTCAACAAAATATTTTTTTCATAAAATGAATTTTTAACAAACAATTTTCAACAAAAAAAAAGAATTTTCAATAAAAAATATAATATTTGAATTTTCAAATAAAAACAAGAAATTTTCAGCCGAAAATTGGTAAGTTACATTCTCGTTTAAAAAGATTAAATTCTAACTGAAAAAATGAATTTTCAACAAAATGGTTAAATGTTTAAGAAATAGTTGAATGTTTGATAAAACAAAACAAAAATCAAAGAAAAATGAAACATTCGAATGTTCACCTAAATTTTTAATTAAAACGATTAATTTTTACAGAAAAAAAAATAAATTTTAAACAAAATAGTTAGACGATTAACAAAATATTTGAATTTTGAACAAACAAAAAAACAACGAATTTTCGAAGAAAACTGTAACATTCGAATTTTCAACTGAAAACGAGTAATTTCGAGCCAAAAATGTATTAAATTTTCATTAAAAAAGATTAATTTTTAACTAAACAAATGAATTTTTGACAGAATGGTTAAATGTTTAACAAAAAAGGTGAATTTTCAAATTAAAAATAAATTTTCAACAACAAATTTTGTTTTATAAAATAAATTTTTAACAATGTGGTTAAACTTTCAACCGAATCTTCACAAAAAAAAAGAATTTTCAATAAAAAATATAATATTCGAATTTTCAACTAAAAGCGAGCAATTTCCAGCCAAAAATAGATTACTTAAATTTTAATTTAAAAAGATTAATTTTCAACTGAAAAAAGTGAATTTAAAAAAAAGGTTGAATGTTTAACAAAATAGTTGAATTAAAAAAAAAAGAATTTCTAAAGAAAAATGTAACATTTGAATTTTCAACTAAAAATAAGCAATTTCCAGTCAAACCGACAGAATGAATGTTTCACAAAGTAGGTCAACTTAGAACCCAATAGTTGAATTCTCAACAAGAGAGATGAATTTTAACTGAAAATGGTATTAGTTGAATTTTCAACTAAAAATGATCAAATTCAAGCCTAAAATGAATTATTTAAATTTTCAGTTGAAAAAAATTACTTTTTTTCTATAAAAAATCAAATTTTCAACAAAATAGTTAAATCTTCAACCAAATAGTAGAATTTTCAATCGATAGAGATAAGATCTGAACCAGAAATATAATAGTAGAGTTTTCAATTGAAACCAGTTAACTTTTAAACAAAAATAGATTTTCCTATTGGGTTCTATTGATTCGGTTCCAATTCAAGCGAAAAAAGTCACGAAATCTCTTATTTCCCACCGTACATGGGACGTTCCTAGGACGTCCAATAAACGTCTCTTAGACGTCCAATGTCCTAAATACGTCCTAAAGACGTCTTAAAGACATAGGATGTTTTAAGGACATCTTTTGTACTGACAGACGTCTCAAAAACATTCCTAGGATGTCCAAAAGACATGGTCCAACAGACGTCTCAGGGATGTCCAACAGACGTCTCTAGGACATCCCTAATCAATTAATTAATAATTCCTAAATAGTTTATGAACAGTCCCTGAAGAAAATGTTGATAAAAAATTGATTCTCACTTCATAATTCACAAAAAAAATTTTATAATCATCAATAATCTAATTTCTTTCTCGATTGCGCATGAGATGATTGCTTGTGAGGCACTGAAGGTGACTATATTTATTATCAATGCCACACTTACCGAGGTGGTAAATATAAATTATCCAGAATATCGATTTCATCTCAGACCTGATTATAAATCCATATTTAAAAAGTCTAAATTTAAACAATCTTCCTATTCGTCAATGATTCTATAGCTTATTTCAAGCCTTACACATATTTTCCTTGGAGAATGAAGGTCACTGTCAAGTGGAACTTCTGGATGACTAAAAAGTCTACAAAAATTAAATAAATTCCCAAAATTTTTTTAAACATTTTACATTATTACGAAAAAAGGTTTTTGAAAGCAGGTCGGACTTGTCAAAGTGTTCGCGCCGATGGCCCACCGGGGGAGACAATATAGGCGACCGTCGAAATTCGGTCACGATAGCGATAGTTGTCTGCGACACACTTAAAAAAAATTTACAGAAAAAAAAACCTTCCAAGAGCTCTTATAAAATTTCTTTTTTTGTTTTAAAATTGAGGAGAGAATCAGTGAGATTATTGATTTGTCTTGAGAATTGTTTATCGATTCACAGAGGGTGGGAATTGCGCTCTCTGACAAAATGGGGGAGAGCGCCCTTCAGTTTCCCTTTTGCTGAACCCCACAAGTTTTGAGAAAAGCTCGACTTGCTTAGAATAATTTGTACCTCCAGCGAAGAAATTCCAGAAAAGACACCTAAGCAGCTCTACGTCGGACACTTCGGTTCACTGTAATCCCGCAAGAAGGAATCTTAAATTGTTAATAATTAGGGGGGTTGACGGGGTTTTATTCACGGCAATGAGGAGACTGAACTGGCCTCGGAAAAAGCCTCGCGCCACTGTAGTCGTAGCTATAGCTATAGCTAAAATATCGACCATTTCGAAGACCCCCGCCCGTATCAAACCTGGCCGCTGACGCTTGCGCAGGAACAATGGGACGCGCATCAATATATGCCAAGCGGCCTGGCTCACTCGGAACAGCTTGTACTACTTGTTGATCCAATGCACTCGAAACTCTCTCACGGAAATGTTGACCGCGCCCGAGTGGCGGCGCTGCCTGTACTTTTAGGCCTGGGAAATATTCTCACGAGCATAGAGAATTTAAGAGAATTTAAAGCATTCATTGTTTAAACAAATATATATCATAATTAATGGATATATTTTTACAAAAATATTTTAGAATTAAATAAATATATACTTTTTTTCAAATTACAGAGTTGCTACAAGTCAGGTAATTCCAGAAAGTCAGGGAATGTCAGGAAAAACTATTTGGTTGAAAATTAATCTGTTTTGGTATTGTATTGAAAACTGGAATTTTTCTTTTCTGGAAATTCCTTTAAAAATTCAAATATTTGGTTGAAAATTCATGTAACTATTTTGGCAGAAAATTCATCTTATTGCTGATTAAACATTAATCTTTTTGGTTGAAAATGAGTTTTCAGTTATTTAGAATTAATCTTTTTAACTGGAAAAGTAACTTCCGTTTTTTCTCGAAAATTTATATTTTCTGAAAATTTTGTTTAATTTTATTGCAAATTATGTTTTGGAGATGAAAATTAATTGTTTTAACTGAAAACTTAACTCGTGCATATTTGGTTCAAAATGTATCTTCTTAAGTTTAACATTCAATTGTTTGATTTAAAATTAATTTTTTTTACTGAAAATTTTACTTTTCTAATTTTAGTTGGAAATTTATCTGTTTTCAGTGACAATTGAACTATTTTTTGAAAATCCGTCTTTTTTGGTTCAAGAGTAATCTCATTAGTTGAAATCTCATCTTTTTGGTTAAAAATTAATTTCCTTACTTGAAAATTTAACTGTTTTGTTGAATTTTTTTTTTTCGTTGAAAATTTATTTTACTAACTGAAAATTATCCTATTTTATTTTTGTTAGAAAATTTATCTTTTTAGTTTGAAATTCATGTATTTGGTCGAAAA
>CAKNXH010059256.1:0-21659 GCA_932178445.1 Andricus quercusramuli | reverse complement strand
TTTTTTTTTTTCGTTGAAAATTTATTTTACTAACTGAAAATTATCCTATTTTATTTTTGGTAGAAAATTTATCTTTTTAGTTTAAAATTCATGTATTTGGTCGAAAATTAAAACTTTCTATTTGAAGATTCATCGTTTTAGTTGAAAATACACTTTAAATATACAATTTTTTGTGAAAAATTTACCCTTTTTAATAGAAATGTAATGTTTTTCGTTAAAAAATTATCTGTTCAGTAGAAAATTTGACTTTTCTACTTTCTGTTAAAAATTCATTTCTTTCATTGAAAAAAAAATTGTTTAGTTGAAAATTCGTTTTTTTTTGTTTATAGAGAAAACATATTTTGGATTTAAAAATCCACTATTTGGTCCAAATTTGATATTTTTGGTTTAAAATTCATTATTGTGATTAAAAATTAATTTCTTCGGTTAAAAATTCGTTTTTATTAAATTAATTTTTTAATTAATTAATTAATTAATTAATTAATTAAAATTAATTTTTTTCAACTGAAGATATAACTATTCCATTTTCACTTGAAAATTTACATTTTCAGTTAAAAATTAATTAATTTTGTTGAACACTCGTTTTTGTTTTTAAATTTACTTTTCTAACTGAATTGAATTCTTCTATTTTTGATTAAAAAATCGTTTTTGGATGAAAAAAACTATTTTGTCGAAAATCCGTTTTTTCTGGTTGAAGATTTATTTTTCTGACATTTTAACAATTATAATTTTAGTTAAAAATTGATTTTTTTAGATGAAAATTCATGTACTTTGTTGAAAATGAGTCTTTTTGGTGGAAAATTAACCTTTTGGGTTGAAGATTCAACTATTTTATTAAAAATTTATATTTTTGGTTGTAGATTGATTGTCTTAACTGAAAATTGAATTCTTCTATTTTTGGTTAGAAAATCGTTTTAGGATAAAAAAAAACTATTTTGTCGAAAATCCATTTTTTCTGGTTGAAGATTTATTTTTCTGACATTTTAACTATTCTAAGTTTGGTTAAAAACTGATTTTTTTAGATAAAAATTCATGTACTTTGTTGAAAATTATTTTTTTTTTTTACAGAAAATTCATCTTTTTTGGTTGAAAATTAATAATTGTGATTAAAGTATAATTTCTCTGGTTGAAAGTTAGTTTCTTTTTCGATGAAAATTAATTTTTTTAACTGAAGATATAACTATTCCATTTTTGATTAAAAATTTATGTCTTTAGTTGAAACTTAATTAATTTGTCTGAAAACTCGTGTTTTTTTAATTTTACTTTTCTGACTGTAAACTGAAATAAGTATTATATTTTTGGTTTGTAAATTCATCTTTTATAGTTTAATATTGAATTATTTTGTTGAGAATTCACCTTTTTTCTTTTTTGTTAAAAATTATACTATTTCATTGAAAATTAATTTTTCACTGAAAATTTAACTATTCTATTTTAAGTTGAAAATTTAATCGTTTTCTGTGAAAATTTAACAAATTGTTGAAAATTATTTTTTTTTCAGTTGAAGATTCATCATTTTGTTTGAAAATTAACTTTAGCTATTCCATTTTTTGTGGAAAATGTACGTTTTTTATAAAAAAAGTAATCTTTTTCGTTAAAAAATTATCCGTTTAATAGAAAATTAAACTATTCTGTTTTTTGTTAAGAATTTATTGTTTTTTCTGATAGAAATTTCATCTTTTTGATTGAAAAATCCACTATTTGGTCAAAATTTCATATTTTTGGTTGAAAATTCATCATTGTGATTAAAAATTAATTTCTATGGTTGAAAATTTGTTTATTTTTAGTTCTAAATGTTCATACATTTTTTTATTTTTTGTTTGGAACTTTATTTTACTGGCTCAAAATTACCCTACTTTATTTTTGGTAGGAAATTTATCTTTTCAGTTTAAATACAAGTATTTGGTTGAAAATTAAATTTTTTTTAGTTGTAAATTCACTTCAACTATTCCATTTTTTTAATGGAAAATCTACTTTTTTCGATAGAAATGTAATGTTTTTCATTAAAAAATTATCTGAATGGTATCAAATTTAACTATTCTATTTTTTGTTAAGAATTCATTAATCTTAATGAAAAAAAAAAAACTATTTAGTCAAAAATTCGTTTTTGGTGGAAAAAAATTTAGCATTTGGATTTTGGATTGAAAAATCCACCATTTTTACAAAATTTCATATTTTTGGTTGAAAATTCATCATTGTGAATAAAAATTAATTTCTTTGATTGAAAAATCTTTTCTTTTTAGTAGAAAATTTAATTATTCTACATTTTATCAAAAAATATTTTTTTCTTATGAAAAAAAAAAATATTTTGTTGAAAATTCTGTTTTCTTATGAAAATTTATGTGCTTTGTTGCAAATGAGCCTTCTTGTAGAAAATTAATCTTTCGAGTTGAAAATGCAACTAACTATTTGGATAAAAAATCATATTCTTGGTTGAAGATTCATCATTTTATTAAAAAATTAATTTCTTTGGTTGAAAATTCGTTTCTATTTAGTTGAAAATTAATTAATTTGGCTGAAAACATGTTTTTTTTTTAATTTTACTTTTCTAACTGCAAATTGAAATATTATATTTTTGGTTTGTAAATTGATTTTTTTTTCAGTTTAAAATTGAATTATTTTGTTGAGAATTCATTCTTTTTTTTTAATTGATTGTCTTAACTGAAAATTTAATTCTTCTGTTTTTGGTTGAAAAATCTTTTTTTTTTTTTTGTTATGAAAAGAAAAAATATATATTGTTTTTAATTAGTTTTTTTTGCTTCAACCTTTATTTTTCTGATATTTTAACTGTTCTAATCTTGGTCGAAAATTTATATTTTTTAGATGAAAATTCATAACATTTGTTGAAAATGAGTCTTTTTTTGGTAGAAAAATAATCTTTTGGTTTGAAAATTTATGATTGTAGTTAAAAATTCATTTCTTTGGTTAAAAATTCAACTATTTTGTTGAAAATTGCTGTAAAAATTCAAAATTCATGTACTTCATTAAAAATTAATTCTTTTGGTTGAAAATTCTTTTCTTTGGTTGAAAATTAGTATTTTTTATTGAAAATTAATTTTTTCAACTAAAAATTTGACTATTTCATTTTTGGCCACAAATTTATCTTCTTGATAGACATTCATCATTTTAGTTAAAAATTCATTCCGTTTGATAAAAATTTATCTATTTAGTTGAAAATTAGTTTTTTTTCTGGATACAAAATTCGTCTTTTGGATTGAAAAATCCACTATTTGGACCAATTTTCATATTTTTGGTTGAAAATCCATCATTGTGATTAAAAAATTAATATTTCTTTGGTTGAAAATTCGTTTCTTTTTAGTTGAAAATTAATTTTTTTAACTGAAGACATAGCTATTCCATTTTCGCTTTCCGAACGAAAAAATAAATTTTCAAAAATGATTAGAATAGTTAAAATGTAAGAAAAATACATTTTCAACAAAAAAACGACTTTTCAAAACAAAAAAATTTTTATGAAAAAAAAATTATTTTCAGGAAAACAATTCAATTTTAAATTAGAACAAAAAATTTACAAACCAGAAATATAATATTTCAATTTGCATTTAGAAATGTCAATTAAAAAAGCGAGTTTTCAGCAAGATTGAATAATTTTCAACTGAAAAATATAAATTTTCGACAGAAAATGAAACAGTTATATCTTCAGTTGAAAAAATTAATTTTCAACTAAACTTTTTTTTTCAATAAAAGAAATTAATTCTTAAGAAAAAATAGAATAGTTGAATTTTCTACTAAACAGATAACTTTTCAACGAAAAAGATTACATTTCTATAAAAAAAAGTAAATTTTCAACAACAAAAAAATGTAATAGTTAAAGTGCACTTTTTACAACAAAGATTAGAACAGTTAAAATTTCAGAAAAATAAATGTTAAAAAAAAACGAATTTTCAACAAGATATTTTTTTTCATAAAAGAATGATTTTTCAACCAAAAATAGGAGAATTAACTTTTCAGTTAAGAAAATCAAATTTCGACAAAAAAAACATTAATTCCGAACAGAATAATTCAATTTTAAACTTAAATAGATAAATTTACAAACTAAAAATATAATATTTCAATTTGCAGTTAGAAAAGTAAATTAAGAAAAAAAACGAGTTTCCAACCAAATTAATTTTCAACTAAAAATATAAATTTTCCGGCATAAGTGGTATAGTTATATCTTCAGTTATAAAAATTAATTTTGAACTAAAAAGAAAGAAATTTTCAACCAAAAAAATTAATTTTTAATCACAATGATGAATTTTCAACCAAAAATATGAAATTTTTGACCAAATAGTGGATTTTTCAATCAAAAAGATGAAATTTCTATTAGCAAAAACAATAAATTCTTAGCAAAAAACAGAATAGTTCAATTTTCTATTAAACAGATAATTTTTTAACGAAAAAGATTTTTTTTATCAAAAAACGTAGATTTTCCACAAAAAATGGAATAGCTCAAGTTAATTTTCAAACGAAATGATGAATCTTCAACTGAAAAAAAAATAATTTTCAACAAATTGTTAAATTTTCAACGAAAACGGATAAATTTTCAACTTAAAATAAAATAGTTAAATTTTCAGTAAAACAATTAATTTTCAACGAAATTGTATAATTTTCAAACCAAGAAGATTAAATTTCTATTAGAAAAGATAAATTTTCGACAAAAATGGAAGTTTTTTAATTTCTACCGAAAAAGATAAATTTACTGAACAAAAATATGAATTTTCAACCAAAACTGGAATAGTTACATTTTCAGCAAATGAAAAATAAATAAAATTTTAATTTAAAAAAAAAAATCATCTTCGACAGAATAATTCAATTTTCAAAAATTCAAATGAGTTTTTAACTAAGTAGGTCTACGTTCAACCAAATGTTTGAATTTTAAACCAAAAAAGGAGAATTTTTATTGAAAAATTTGATAGTTGAATTTTCGACTAAAAAGGATAAATTATCAACCTAAAATGGAATAGTTGAATTTTCAATTCCAAAAATTAATTTTTATACAAAAATTAAATTTTTCAAGGAAATAGTTTAATTTTCAGCCAATAAGATGACTTTTTATTAAAGTTTTTTTAGATTCCAACCAAGTAATTGAATTTAAATAAATAGAATAAATTTTCTAATAAAAAAAATGTATTTACAGCAAAAAAATGAAATTTCAATAATATAGTTAAATTTTTAACCTCTAAACAAATAGTTTAACTTTTAACCTACAAAGATCAATTCTTAACCAAAACGACGAATTTTCAACAAAGAAAATTAATTTTCAACAAAATACACCAATTTACAGACGAATAATTTAATTTTTAACTAAAAATTAATAATTTCCAGTAAAATAGATTTGAGCTAAATAGCTGAATTAAAAATAGGTCAACTTTTAACAAACAAAAAACAAATCTTCTACAAATTAATTTTAAATGGAAAAAAGAATTTTCAGCAAAATATTCAAATTTTCAATCAAAGAGATCAACCCTTAAACAAATAAATTTTTAACAAAGTCGTTCAAGTTTTACCCAAGTGATTGAATTTTCATTTTGAAAAATATCAATTTTCAGCCAAAAATAGTTACGTTTTTAGTTTAAAAATTATTTTTCCAACCAAAAAAAGGCATTTTCAACCAAAAAGATGAATTTTCTACCAAAAATTGAAAATTTATTTTACCAACTGAAAATTATCCTACTTTATTTTTGGTAGAAAATTTATATTTTTAGCTTAGAATTCTTGTATTTGGTTGAAAATTGAATTTTTAAGTTGAAGATTCATAATTTTAGTTGAAAATTCACTTTTTTGTTAAAAATTCATTTCTCTCATTGAAAAAAAAACTAGTTGAGAATTGCTTTTTTTTGGATAGAAAATTTATCCTCTGGATAGAAAAATCCACTATTAGGTCAAAATTTCATATTTTCGGTTCAAAATTCATCATTGTGTTTAAAAATTAATTTCTTTAATTGGAAATTCGTTTCTGTTTAGTTGAAAATTATTTTTTCTACTGAAGATATAACTATTCCACTTTAGCTTGAAAATTTATATTTTTAGTTGAAAATTAATTAATTTTGCTGAATTTCGTTTTTTTTTTTTTAATTCACTTTTCCAACTGCAATTAGAAATATTATATTTTTGGTTTTTAAATTCATCTTTTTCAGTTTAAAATTAAATTACTTTGTTGAGAATACATTTTATGTTTGAAAATTGATTGTCTTAACTGAAAATTTAATTTGTCTATTTTTGGTTAAAAAATAATTTCTTTCATGAAAAACAAAACTATTTTGTTGAAAATTTGTTTAGTTTTTGTTGAAAATTATGGTTTCCAGTTGAAAATTAATTATCTTAACTTTTCGTTGGAAAATTAGTTTTTTCTTATTTATAATAAATTTTCTAAGCGAAAATGTAACTTCCATTTCTTGTCGAAAATTAATCTTTTTTGATAGAACATTAATCTTCTTGGGTGAAAATTATACTATTTCGTTGAAAATTAAACTTTAATTTCATCAAAAATTAATTTTTTGACTGAAAATTTAACTATTCTCTTTTAAGTTGTTGAAATCCTTCTTCCTTCTGGGAGAGTAACTCTCAATTATTTAAATTAAATAATTAATAATTTATTCTATAAGCACCGTTAATAATTTATTCTATAAGCGCCAAAATTATCTAATTACTGAATTTTTCATACGTTGAAGGGTTAAATGATCGAAAATTAAATACAACATCGGAAACATCATCTAATTACTTTCAAAAATAACAAAAAAGAATTAAAATTTAATTATATTTATTCAAGTGTAATAATATTATTTTTTAAAGTTTTTGCAGTATTTCAAGACAATTATACGGAATTTTTTGAACATTTTCTTTTAACGCTCACAAAGTTTTCCGTATTTAAATGTACCTAAATGAGCACCGTTAATAATTTATTCTATAAGCTCTAACATTATCAAATCACTGAATTTTGTATACGTTGAAGTGTTAAATAATGAAAAATTAAATGCACCATCGGAAAAATTATCTAATTACTTTCAAAAATAACAAAAAAGCATTATAATTAAATTATAATTATTCAAGTGTAATAGTTTTATTTGTTAAAGTTTTTGCAGTATTTCAAGACAATTACACGGAATTTCTTTAATATTTTCTTTCAATGCTCACAAAGTTTTTCATACTTTAATGTACCTAAATGAGCACCGTTAATAATTTATTCTATAAGCTCCAACATTATCTAATTACTGAAGTTTGTAGACGTTAAAGGGTTGTCAACGACTCTGAATAAATGTTCAAGATGTTATAGTTAGTTTTCGATCATTTTGTATATTTTTGGTAATAATAAATATTTAAAAAATATACTAAATGATCGAAAATTAACTACAACATCGGAAAAATTATCTGATTACTTTTAGAAATAACAAAAAAACATTATAATTTAATATTCTCATTAATTATCGATAAATTCTCGAAGCTTCGATAACATACCGGTATGTTACCGGTAATATTACCCGATTTTAAATTACCGAGAATTTAAAAACTCTACTGATAACTCTGTGTCGGAAATGTTGACCGCGGCCGAGTGGTGGCGCTGGCTGTACTTTTAGGCCTGGAAAATATTCTCATGAGCATGAGAATATTACAATGACATTTACGGATACTTTCACTGTCATTTTCTTCAATGTAAGCATCAATATCATCGCTAAATCATTGAGAAAATAATACCTATAATTTAAAAAAAGCCTATTCTGATCCGATTCTGAGTGCTCCATATCAAAATCATTGAACATTTATTTTCACTGGAATGTTTAAATAAATTTTCATGGAAACAGAAGAGGGTGTCAGAATACATTACTAAATAATAAAAACATATGCACATGTCATTTTAAAAATTGAATTCAAATCCTAATTTCACCGCCATTTTTGTAAATCTGTGAATCAAGAAACATCGCTAAAATCATTAAATAATTATCATATTATGACGTTTAAATAATTCAGAAAAACAACGGCGTACGACAAAATATTAAAAATATATCCACATGTAATTTTGAAAATTGAATTAAGAAAAATGCCTCTCTTTTTTCGTGCTTATCTCAGCGATATATTAAGTCTCACTTCTCCATGCCTCAGGGAAGTGAATTGAAAAAACTTCAACTTCGACATATTAAAGCTTGGAATCTCCTCTTTAAAATGAGACCAAGAGCATGCATGAAATATTTACTTGTTCTTGACTTATGATAAAAAATGTGGAGGCATGTCCAAGACGAAAATCAGTTCGTCTTGGTTATACTTCCACATTTTCCATGACAATTTTGAGAACCAGTCGATATTTTATCATGTTGCTAATCTCATTTTAAAGATGATATTTTCAACTTTAATTCCGATAACCTTCCATTTTTTTCCATTTTCTTCTCTGAAATGTGCAAAAAGTGAAATTTGATAATCGAAAATTGGTGACAAACGTTTAAAATAATTATATGATTAACTATGCGAGTTTGGGAAAAAATATTCTGAACGTAAAAGTGAGTTATAAATGTATAAATAGTAATATTTTTCAAGTGTAACATGCATTTGCGCAATTATGTTTCATCCTTTTATCGGTTAAAGATCTCTCAGTTTCACGAAATGAAATCAACTATCTAAAATTTTAAGTTATACACTGTTAAAAAAATCTGTACTAGATTTAGTATACATGGAACGGAAGCAAGAATGCACAACATGAAATTAAATTTAGTATATCCGTACAGTAAATTTAGTATATGCATGTACTGATTTTAGTATGCACGTACATAAAATTTAGTATACGCGCATACTAAATCCAGTAGACATGTATCCGAAATTTGGTATACGCATATACTAAATTCAGTATACGCGTTCCGTTTCGCGCGGGTTCCGTCTGCATCAGCTGTAAACATGAGCAGATGAAAAATGAAATTGAAGAACAAAGTTTTAATTTTCAAATAATCATATCGTTAAGTTACATTTGAGGTAATAAATTGAATATACCTTTTAAAGAGAAGACTTCGCAGATTCTCGCAGGAAGAAGCCGAACCTTTTAGCATTACAAAGAACTCAAACAAATGCAGCGGTATACGGCCACCGGCCATGTTGCCCGACTCGCGTAAATCGAAACGCGCTTGCGCAGCTGAATATAGTAAACACGTATATGAATTTTAGTATACAGAAACTATTCAATTCATATACGTAAAAGAAACTTACAGTACACTTAATAAATTTAGTATACATATAACCTCATGAAATAAATTCAGTATGCGTAAGTATACTAAAATTACATAGTGTAATGAATATAGTAAACATATAGAAACTTTAATATGCCCGTGTATACTAAAATTGCAAACATTTCTAACAGTGTAGTACCCGATTCTGATCAAGTCGATCCAATACTACAACCTGAAATTTTGGCATATCTTATTTTATTCTAAATATATATCAACTATGGTAACCTTCCTGACATTTCCACCTACCCTATCATATCCATGACGTCATGTTAGATTATTTAATTGTAATAGAGGTATGAAACATAAACAAACTTTTATTGCACAGATTATAGCCAATACTAAATGATATAATATTATTGTCAGTATACGATTCCTGTTACCACCCAAAATAAAAATGAAAATTCGATAATTATATGGCTCAATATTGGGAAAATTAATCATTTTATAACGTGAAAATTAATGAACAAATATTTTCATTGAATCATTCGAATAAACTTTACTTTATATTTTCATAAAAATTATAATTATAATTAAAATTTTAAATCAATTTCAGAAGAAATTAAAACATATTTACATAGAATTGTGAGAAAGGAATTGAGATACTGATTCGAAAATAGCAATAAACAATTATTACCATTAGAACATTCAAATAATGTTGATTATATATTTTTGAAAGAATTCTCATTGTTAGCAACCTTTTAAACTAATTTCAGAAAATTGTAAAACCTTATTATTTTGAAAATTAAATCTAGATAATCATTTCGCAACATCACGACAACTTGAAAAAATGAGATAATTGGAATAGAGGTATTTTTAAAATAAACAAACTTTTATCATATGAATGATAGCCAATATTCAATTACATCACCCTCAAGTAAATAATCAATTCATGTTAGTTAATATTAAAAAATTGAAATTCAATCTTTAAGTAATTTAATATTGTGCAAAAAATTAATCAGCTAATTAAGACTGTTTGGGAAAATTAGATGAAATTTGCTCGCATATTGTGAAAAAAATAAATCAGCTAATAATTAATTAATCAGTTTGGAACATGGAAAGTATCAAATAATTATTTTTCTTAAAACATTAAAAAAATTGTTACTTCATATTGTTATGAAAATTTGAATTAATTTGATAATTATTCTTTTTCAAATGAATATAAGCGTGATGTGTATTTCAATGCTTAAAGATTTGCCTAAATTCTTATGTTAGGCAAAGAGAATATTTATAATAATTTAATTATTTAATTTTTTTGGTTGAAAATCAATTTGCTGTGCCTTGAAAATTCAACTATTTTGTTGGAACTCCTTTGTTTTGTTCAAAAATATTTTTTTAAATTGAAATTGAGCAATTCCATTTTCGTTCAAAATTCAACTATTTTGTTAAAACTCTTTTGAATATTCTCTGAACAACTAACTATTGATGGAAAATATAACGATTTTGTTGAAAAAAAAAAGTTCGAAAATTTTTTGAAAATATTTTTTACGATAAATAGTTAACGATAGCGTTTTCATATTTAATTTTTTTAGTTAAATTATTAATATTTTTTGTTGAAAATTCATGTATTTTGGTGAAAATTATATATATATACGGAAAATTTAACATTTCCATCATTGTTAAAAAATATTTTCTTTTGAAAATTCAACTAGGTCTTTGATTGAAAATGCTTTTGCTTTAATGAAAATTCTTCTTCTCGGTAGAATATTATTATTTTTGTATGTAAATTTATTTGTTTGTTTGAAAATTTAACTATTTTTTTTAATCCGTCTTTTTTAGTGAAATATTATTCTTTCTGTTTGTAAATTCATTTGGTTTTGGTTGAAGATTCAACGATCATCTTGAAAATTCGATTTTGTTTCAAAATTAATTTTTCCATTCATTCCTATAGTTGAATATTTAACTATTTTGTTGAAAATTCGTTTTTTTCTGTTGCTCGAAAATTTACATTTTTACTTGAAAATTCAACTATGTGGTTAAGAATCCATCTTTTTCGGTGAAAAATTATTCTTCTTGGTTAAAAATTCGTCTATTTTGATAATCGCGAATAATAATTTTTTTCGATATTATTAAAAAAAAAACAGTTTCGTCCCACGCAATTCGTATTATCGTTTGACCCTCAGAGTGCAGACATCTTGGATTTCCCCCACCAAACCTGAAATATCAATGGGGGAGTTTATCACTCACCAGAGTGCGCAATCAGTTCGGATCCGAGTTCTGCGAAAATTTAAATTTAATAAATAGAAAATATTCCAACCAAAAGAGACTTTCAATATTTTATTATTAAATACAAAATAGTTTAATTTAAACAAAAGGGACGAACTTTAAATGAAATACTTCATTTTTAAGATTTAAGAATTAATATTTAGCAAAAAAATTTTTTTTAAATAAAATAGTTAAATTTCTATACAAAGATGTGAATTTTCAACTAAAAACAATATTAACCAAAACAAGCAATAGTTCAATTTTCAGTCGAAAAAATAATTTTGAACCAAAAATAATGAATTTTCAAACAAAAAGATGAATTTTCAAATAAGAAGATTATTTTTCTACCAAAAAGCCGAATTTCCGAATGAGAAATTAATTTTTAACAAAAAAATAGTTTTAACAAAATTTTGACTGAAAAGTCAACATTAGAGCGGGAAAATTCAAAATATGAAACAATACTATTATGTATTAAATATAAATATTTAATAGGATCCTTTCTGTTTCAAAGGACATCGTTTTAACTAATTTGAATAAATATATCATGTGTTAATTGTTAATAACATGTAATTTTTTAAATACTTCATTTACAAAATTTGGAAATTGATTTCAATAAAATGAAAAAAAAATTCGTACTTAATACATATTTAGTTTTTAGTATGTTTCATTTTTAAAAATATTTTATTAAAAATGTAGAAACTCCGAATCGAAATGAATAAAATAACATTCTGCTATTTCATTAAACCATTCGGCTTATTTTTATAAATTGTTTTCAAATATTTTTATAGTCATAAAAAAATATCAAAATTACTGACAAGAAAATAAGTATTATTAGTTTGTTTTTAAATTTATATAAATATGATTTTTATAAGATTACTGAAAAAAATAAAAAAGATTTATGAATAATTCAAATGTGTCAAAAAAGAATGTAAAAGATTTTAAAGGCATTTTTAAATTTATTTTTAAAAGTATTTTCAAAAGATATTTAGGACTTTTAAAAGTTTGGAAGAAATAAAAAAATTTGATAAATTTTCGGAAATGTTTATAATTTTAAAAATATTTTTATTCTATTCCAAATCTCCCAGAGATTTTAAGAAAATTTGTTTATTCTCTTGAAACCTTTCAAAATTCTTCCAAACCTTCAAAAGATTTTGTTTGAAATCTTCAAAAATCTACATTTTGTAAAATCTTTAAAAGTTCAAAATTCTGTTTGAATCTCTTCAAATCTTATAAATATTTTTTGAATTCACTTGATTTTTTTATTGTTAAATCTTACTAAATGGAAATATTTTGCTTCAAAATATTATACACTATTTTTCAAAATTTTAGTATAGGGTTTGAAATGTTTTGAAATCTTTCAAATTTTTCGAAAGTTTTTTTTTCAAAATAAAAAATCATTTAAAATTTCCCCAAAAATCTTATTTTTCAAAATGAAAAATCATTTAAATTTTTCATATAAACCTAATAAATTTTTTTCGTTTTCTTGAAA
The DNA here is from genome assembly GCA_932178445.1 of Andricus quercusramuli. NCBI lineage: Eukaryota > Metazoa > Arthropoda > Insecta > Hymenoptera > Cynipidae > Andricus > Andricus quercusramuli. The sequence continues at coordinate 8,765 of CAKNXH010059256.1, read as the reverse complement.
CCTTACACAATTTTTAAAATATCTTAATATCTTCTTTTTGTATCGGCTCAAAACTTCTAAATATCGCTTAAACTTACTCAGATTTTTTTAAAATGATCTAATATGGCAAAATTGGAAAAAATTTCTCCATAATCTTCTCCACTCTTATTAAAAATTTCAGAAAAAAAAATATTTTAAATATTGAAAATATCAGACATATTTTGTAATGTTTTTCAATTTTCCCTTAGAATTCATTTAAGAAATCATTTGAAATTTTCCCATTTTTCATTCTCTTGAGACCCTGCCAAATTCAGTTTACCTAAAAATTGTTTAAATCCTGAAAAATAAAAATTGTCTTAAAGTCTTCCATATTCTTTTTCCACGCTTTTTAGAATCTTCCGTACTTGAAATTTTTCTTTGAAAATAAAACTGAAACCATTTAAAATTTTTCCAGAAATTAAAAAAAAAAATAATCGCAAATCTTTCAAAATTATTCAGAAGCTTCTAAATTTTTTTTGAATTCTTCGAAATAAGTTTTTGCCCATAATCTCATTTTTCTTATCTCTTTGAAAATTTGAAAAAGTTTACAAATTATAGTGCGGTAGCAAAATGTTGAAAACAGAATTATTTCCCAACACTAAACAATTATTTACAATTTAAATTTTCTCGTTTTCGACCACAATGTGTTCGATATTTTCGAGATTATTTAGTAGCATTGCTCTTTCTCACCCTACGTTTCAGAAACTTTCAGAAACTTTGGTCCCATGAAACGTTTCATTGTTTCATGAAACTTTCAATATTTCAATGAAACGCTTCATGATAAGTCAAATGAAAAAGTAAAATGTATTTTAGTATAACTTTTTTATAAATGGACATTTTTGGGTGAACATTTTTATAGTATCTGTTGTTGTTTACGTGATAATGATTAAATTCTTTTATTATAAGAAGAAAATTATCCTGTCGATAAAACTTTCCAGGCCTTTATAAACTTTACTGTATCTTTCTTATTAAAAACTCAATTAAACAAAAACTTTTCAAACAAAAATTTTGTTTTCCTCCTGTGAAAATATATAATATAATATATATATATATATATATATATAATATAAATATATATATAATAATAATAATATATAATAATTTGAAAATAGTGTCTTCAGTCTATTTCTTTTTTAAATAGTAGCAAAACAGCGTCATCGCTTGAAAGAAATGTTAAATGGTGTCAATAGTGTATTGAGCCCGAGGCCTGAATTTGCAATTTAATATTCTACGGGTGACCACAGCCTAATTTATTTAAAAATAGTGATCTATTCAAATCGAAAAAAGCAGAGAAATTGCCCCAGAAAAAACATCGGATTGAGAATTATTCTAAATCAAATTGTTCAAATAACAAAATTCCTTGGAGTCACTAGAAATTCCCCAAAATTTTTAAAGATTTCAAAAATGCCTTGGAATCTTTTACATTATTCTAAAATATTGCAAAACCTCTGAAACCAATGAAAGTACTAAAATCAAATGAAAAGTCCTTGGAATCTCCAGGAAACCACTAAAAGTTTTCAAATCCTTAAATTTTTTTTAAATTCCTTCAAATTGTTGAAATCTTTCAGAAGTACCTTGGATTCTTTTGAAATAAAAATATTCCTAATCTTGAAAAATTTCTTCAAAAATCCTTTTGAATCAATTAAATCACTAAAATCAGTTGAAAATTCCTTGAAATCTGTTGAAATATCCTAAAATATTCCAAACCCTTTAAAATCTTTTGGCATTCATTGCAGTTATCAACATCTCTTTCAAATGCTTTGGATTCTTTGCAAATTCCCCAAAATATTCCCAATCTTTGAAAATTCTTTAAATTATCAAAATAGATAACAAATTCGTTGGAATCTACTGAAACTCTTCCAAATATTTTCCTACAATGTATCAATTTGAAATCTTTTAGAATCAATTGAAATTTTTGTAATTCTCTGAAATCCTATTAAATTAGTGAAATCAATTCCTTCAAGTATCGGTGTTTTTTTTATAGTAGTGTCCCTTAAGAGCGTAAAAATGCTTAATTTAAGCATCTTTTTGAATTATAAAATTTGGGATCTGTAGACATACACAGATCTCTGACATACTTCTATTCAAACCGAAAAAAAAATTATTCGAATGTGTACACGAGTTTGACAAATGATATTTAATATCATAACTATAATTAAATTATAATAGAAATCACAGTTACAGAGCGTAAGAATGATTAATTTGGAAATTTCTTGTTTGCGTAAAAATTTTAAAAACAGACTACCATCACAATTGAGGTTATGGTTCATTACTCACCTTATATATTTCACCTATTTCTCCTCTTACAGACTTTGCAGTGCAACGGTTGGTAACACTGATCGCATTACTAAATACGAAAAAACACGTGTCGTATTATCGAATTCAAACTACGATTCGATTCGATTACTATTTCCCACATTCATCCCGAAAAGACCACCTTGACATGCGCATGCTTCAACTGAATGGCGCTTATTGGCTCCAGTTCGCGTCCTCATTGGGAATTAAAATACAAGCGCGCACTACAGCCAATCAACTATACTACAATCCAAACATGCGCACATGAAGGCGACTGAATTATCATCACTAATTTCAAATGCAGTACCACACACAGCCATACAGCACTGTTGAATATCAGCGGCCTACAGCAAACAAACGTTACCAGCGTTACTCTCGAAAATCGTCAGAATCGAAAACGACAATATCGTTTAGAGATTTTATATTAAGGAAAGGATTTTGATAAAGCTTTAAAAATGTGTATAGAATCATCTTATTGCCAATTCAATGATCAATATTATAAACAAATTTACGGCCCACCAATGGGATCACCCATATCAGCAGCTCTAGCTAACTTAGTCATGGAAAATATTGAACAAAAATTCTTAAAATCAGTTGTCCTTCTAGACTAAAAAATTTTGTTGTTGAAAACTCAACTATTTTGTGGAACACTCGCCTTTTTGGTTAGAAAATTCTACTCTTTCTGTATAAATTTGATCTATTTTGTTTGAAAATGTAACTGTTTGGTTAAAAATTAATTCTTATATTATTTGAGAACATTGGACATGATTTACAGAAGTTTCCTTATTATAGCGAGAAAATTCTAGTGAATTCACTGCGAATGTTAATTTTTTACACTTACTTACAATTCTTTCTTTTGGTGGAAAATTAGTTTTTTAATTGAAAATAATTTTTTTTAACTAAAAAGTCAACTAAATTTTGTTTTGACATTTTTTTATAGGCACTTAATCTCTTCGATAGAGAATTCGTGATGAAAATTCATCTTTTTTAGTTACAAATTTATCTATTTTGTTGAAATTTTATCTTTTTTGGTAGAAAATTAACCTTTTCAGTTGTAATTCATGTATTTTATTCAATTTCTCTGGTTAAGAAATAGTTTTTTCCTATTAAACATCAAATTTTCAAACAAAAAATTTAACCCAATTTCTTATCGAGATTTTTTTCCATACAAGTTTAATCTTTTTGGTCAAAAATTGATTTTTTTAGTTGAAAATTCATTTTATTTGCTTAAGAACTTATTTCTCTAACTAAAAATAAAAATATTCTATACTTTTTTAAAAATGCATGTTTTTCTGTTGAAAATTGATCCATTTATTTGGAAATTTGTATTTTTTTTTGGTAGAATATCAACCTTTTTGTTTTTAGGTCAATTTTTTTTTTGTAGTTATTACATCTTTTCGGCTGACAATTCATTGGTTTGGTTGAAAATTTAACTAATTTTTTTTAAATTTATTTTATCCGTTAAAAAACTTATTTCTCTAACTGAAGACTAAAACACTCGTCATTTTGATTCAAAGATTATTTCTTTTGTTGAAAATTTAAGAAATTCTGTTGAAAATATGTTTTTTTTTTCTGTAAAAAATAATTTTTTAACGTAAAATATATCCACTTAATTTTTGTTAGAAAATCGATCTTTTTAAGTTGAGAATACACTTGTTTTGTTGAGAACATTTTTTATTTTATGAGAAATTCAATTATTTAGCTAGAAAATTCATATTTTTCTATTTGAATTCAACTTTGTTTCCAAACATTAGTCTTCATGACCTAAAAACTCAATATTTTACATGAGAATGTTTTTATTGATTGAAAAATTTTTCTTGGTTGAAAATTCAATTCTTTGGTTGGAAATTTGTATTTTTTGGCGTAATTCAATAGTTTTTCATTGCAAAATAAAATAGTTTTTGGTAAAAATATCAACTTTTTGTTTTATAACAATAACACTTTTTGTTGAGAATTAATTTTTTTCCATTAAAGATTCATCAGTTTGGATAAGAATTTAACTAATTTGTTGAAAATTCCTCTTACTTCAGGTATAAGTTGCAACTATTATTTGATCCTAATGATGTAGGACTTATTTTATTCCTCAAGAGATTCTCTGCAAATCTCATTGGTACCTTTTTATTGGAAAGCTTTTATTTAGGAATTATAAAACTGTTATTTTTGCAAACAATAGATTTTCATAAATAAATTTTCTAAAATAAAAACGTACCAATGAGATTCAGAGAGAATCTTCTAAGGAATACTAGATACATACGAAATTTATATATAGTTATATATAAAATTGATTATTTTCTATTATAAATTGTTATTAATTTGTTTTTGCGGTGAAAGCATATCTATGCAGATTATCCAACATTGTAAAACACATTTCAATTTGAACTTTTTTCAACACACAAAAACTTAGTCTGAATAAATTTAAGTTTGATAAGAGAAAAAAATGTTTACAAAAGCTTGATCTATTAAAACAAAAATTAGAATCACAGAATACTACAGAATACATAAATACTTTTAACAATTCAGGGGATTCAATTAAATTCACTATTGAAAAAGAAACCAAAAATTCGATAAGATACCTTGATTTATTAATCATAAAAACTCCAGAAGGAAACCTAATCACAAATTGGTATAAAAAAATTTCATGTTCAGGACGTTATTAAAATAATAATTCTCAATCATTTATTTGCTCAGAAAGTAGGCTTCATTGAAGGACTGGCTGACAGATGTGTCAAATTAAGCTATGTCAAATTCCGAAAAGAAAATTTTAATGATTTCGAAAAACACCTTAGTGCTGATTGTGTGAAATGTTTCAGCCTGACTTTACTCTCATGTTCCTTTACACGTTGGCTCATCGCACTCCCGGTTTCTCCAATATTGACTTTGTCACAAGAACGAGGGATTTTATATACCACCGGATCACTGAGATAATTGATAATTATATGAATATAAAAATAATTATGCATTATATTATACATAATCTATATGAATCTGTAGTGTTGTTCAGAACCTGTCCTGTTTTGTTTGATGTGTAATCGTTTTGTATCAAGACTTCTTAATATTTTGTAATTCCTTCTGTAAGTTATCTTTATGTTTTCAGATCTTTTGTGAACTAGTACGTCCAAGAAACGCAATTTTCCGTTTTGTTCAATGTCCATGGTGAACTGGATATTAGGGTGTAATTGATTGCTAAATTCGGAACACTTGTGTAGTTCATATAGTCCATGTCTCCAGATAACAAAAGTTCGACGTAAAGGCACAAAAATTCCGGATCAGGCTTGAATTGGTCAAAGATTTCAGTTTATAGATTTTCCGTAAAGATGTTGGCTATTACAAGTGCGATTGGAGATCCCATTGCTGCTCCTGAGGTTTGTTCGGAGAATTGGTTATTGAATGTGAATCTGTTGTATCTTTCTGATAAAATCAAAAGAGTTTTGGACCTGTGTGATAGAGTTTTCTGTCGAAGGATTCAGTTCTTTGGCGAGGAAGTATGCTAGGTTGTAAGTTGATGAGTTTATTGCGCTGACGATCGATCTGAGTGGAGTGTTGTTTTTGTGGATTTTTGGGAGTTCGTAAGGTTTTGGAAAGATGGGATTAGTAGGTATAAATTTAGATATTATTTCGCTGTCAAGCTTTGAGTCCTTTAGAAAAGTTTTTGTTTTGCTGACTATTCTTTTGATGAGGTCTGTCGAGATTTGGTAGTTGGATTATTGTTTTCATTTTCAGGAATTCTATACATTAACTTGGGTATTGGACGTTAAATAGGAATTTGAATTAGATTTTCAACTAGTTTGAATTTCTCAAATTTCATACTTATCAAACAGAAATAATCGTTTGTACGCCCATTTTTCATGGCCAAAAAATATCAGGATATGCTATCCTATAGTTTTCATTTCAGCACCTCACATTTATATTTCTCTTAGAAAAGTATTTGACTGTTTTAAACAAAGCAAAGTCGGATGACAGTCAAATATTGACTAATTTATCTGCTGACACGATTATTTTGTTATCATAAATAACTAATTTTCATAATTCAAAGTTAGAGGATACAATCATCTATAATAAGGATAAAAAGAGGATTGAAAAAAGTAAACAACAATCTTTTCGATTTTTAAACAAGCTTTCTCGATGGATGAAACCAGAACTGCTGGTCCGAAATGGCTGGTTAAGGAACCTGTCCTTTCTTGTCAGGCATTAGAATGTACAGACAAACAGACAAACGTACAGACACAGACACCCAGTTTCGTGACAATCGCTTTTTACTATCAGGAGGTCTCAAAGCTCAATTAAGACGTTTGGAGGTTTAGCTCCTAAATATTTTATGGAGTTTTTCCATTCTATTGATTCGTTAAACATTTTGGGTGGATCTATTTTGGCAGGCCTTCTGACTGAGAAAAGAATTGATTCTGATTTTGCTACGTTTATTTTTATTCTTCAGAGTTTAGCCCAAGCCTCAATGACTTCAAGAGCTTTGTTAAACAGTTTAAAAATTTCTGACCAGGAGGAAGTGAGTAGCGCGGTATCATCTGTGTATAATCCAATTGAAACATTGGGAACCTCTGGTATGTCATTTACGTAGATAATAAAGAAAACCGGTCCTAGAATGCTGCCTTGAGGCACGCCCGCTCGGATGGGTTTCTCTTTTGAAAGTGTCTGGCCTATTTTGACTGAGAATTTTCTATTAGAAAGATAGGAATGTATAAAATGGATTAGCCCTGTTGGAAATTTGTAGTTTATTAGTTTTCTGAGCAGTCCTACATGCCTGACAGTATCAAAGGCTTTTTCTACATCGAGGAACACAGCTCCAGCATGTTTTCTTGGATTGAAATTTAAGCTAATGGCTTCGGTAAGCTTGAGCATCATATGCTGCGTAGAGTGACCTTTTCTAAAACCGTATTGTTGCGGTTCGAGAATGCCAGAGGTCAAGGAGGTCAGATTTATGTTTTGTATTTTGTGGGAAGAAGGTATGCGAGTATGGTGCTGAAACTGAGAGATTCTTATTATTGATGAATTCAAATAATTTTTTTCCAACTTAGTTGTTCGGCCATTCCAGGCTAGATGTTTGGCATTTAGGTCGCCTGCGGCGATTACCGAGGGTGCTAATTTAAATTTTTTTTCGTAATCGTTTTTTATAAATTCGCGAGACGGAGTTTGGTACAGCGAGACGATAGCATATGGTTTCCCATCTATTTTTATTTGTATAGCCGTAGCTTCAAGGGCTTTAAGTTCGGGAATTATTAGTTCGTGGTGATCAATATTTTCCTGAATTAAGATCGCGGTACCTCTATTGGTGTTATTTCGGTATAATTTGTAGCCAGGAACGAGACTGATTTGAGTAGATTCGCGGAGTAAGGTTTCATTAAGCAAGCAGATGGTGATTTTATTCTTATATAGGTATGTAGCTAATTCATGCCTTTTTTTATGGATGCCCTGAGCATTCCAGAAAAGGATTTTCAGGGTGTTGTCACTGAAGATGGCCATTTTCGATAGCAAGAGAAAGTATATTACTTATAATCTCGGCGGTTGAATTTATAGCTTCGGCGATGTTGATTTTTCCCCCCATAATATCAGTGGTTAGAGTTGTCGCTCTTTTAAATAGATTTACGAGATTTATTTTGATATCCTGAGAGGGTGTATTATTATTGGGGACAATAGTTGAAATAATTTTAATTTGTGGGCCTAGAGTTGTCTTGGCGGTAGCTGGTTTAGCGTGAGTGCTAGTAATTTTCGGTGTTTTGGTTGGTTTCATAGTTTGAGGTTTGATCGTGTGTGCTTCTAAGGTAGAGGCGACTGCAGCACTGTAAAGTGGTAATTTGGTCTGTGGGTGGGCACTCGCTAGTGGGGTTAATTCCCGTGTATGTTTTTCATTTTGAGCGGTCTGTACATATGATTTATAAGGCAAAGTTTCTTTAAGAGAATTTGTAGTTTTAGATTTGTTAATTATGGGTTTCCTGGAAGCTTTTTTAAAAGCAGAACAACCTCTGTATTTGGCAGGATGGTCTCCAGTACAGTTAGCGCAAGTGACCGGCGATTCAGGGTCCTTTTGGCATGAGGAAGTCTGGTTAAACCTTTGGCTTAACGTAGGGCTCGACTTTTATTTTTATAAATGCAATAGATTACAGATTGAGGAGCTCTTTGGCTTGTGGGGTATGCGGTCCCGTTACCAGAAGCATTGGTCAGGCTTTTTTAGTCTGTCGGTTTCTCCTGCGAGCAACTGACGTAATTGAGAACCCTTCGTCTTTAAGTTCGGTGTGAACTGAGTCCTCCGGGAACGCGATGGGGATATTTCTGATCACTAGCTTTATGGGTGGTGAGTCAATACTTTTGTATAAGTAGTATTGAAAGCCATGGTGCTCTAGATTTGAGATAATTTTTCTATAATCTTCGATGTAAGAGACTCGAACGGAGTAGACATCGAACCCAAGATTATATACTATTGGTTTAAATTGCGTGGAATC
>CAKNXH010059255.1:115399-144787 GCA_932178445.1 Andricus quercusramuli | reverse complement strand
TTTTTGAAAGTTATAGGGCTCATTTTAAAGGTAATCAAATTTTATACAAATCATGTACGAAGTATTTTAGTTATAAGATACATCCTTTAGGAGATATTCCCGAAAAACAATTTTCGGTATTTATGGCCAACTGATAAGCGCTTTATCTCGGCAACCAATGAATATTTTTTAAAGTTATAGGGCTCGTTCGAAAGATAATTTAATTCTCTACAAATCGTACGACTTTTGTGATAAAATACATACCTGAGGAGATATTCTCAAAAAACCGATTATTGGTAATTTTGACTGAACAAAAAAGTGATTTTCTCGCGAAAAGAATCTGTTCAGATTTTCTCTCAATGCTTTTTGAGCACTCCTAGGTACCCGAAAGAGCATGCCACATTCACTTTTCTTAGGTGTTTCAAGCAGACTACTATTCCAGTTGAATATTCCATTATTTTAGTTAAGAACTCATCTCAGGTTGAACATTAATTTTCCTAACTAAATATTTAACTATTCAATTTTTGTTTGAAAAATTATCCTTTTTAGTTTACAATTTGTATTTTTCAGAAAAAAATTGATCTTTTGCGTTGAAAAGTAATCTTTTTAGTTAAAAATTCAATTATTATAATTAGAAATGCATCATTTTAGTTGAAAATTCATATCTTTGTTTGAACATTAATTTTTCTTAAATGAAAATTTAACTTAAATTTTTGATTGACAATTTATCTTTTTTAGTTAAAAAAATAATAATAATGAAAAATAATGTTTTAAACTGAAATTGAACTATTCCATTTTTTGTTAAAAACTGATATTTTTTAGTGCAAAATACAACTTTTAGTTGCAAATTGAACTAGTTCATTGAAAATCGTGGCTAATTAATCCTTTTGTTTGAAATTAATCTGCTTGTTTGAAAATTCATCTTTTTGCTTTAAAAATCAAGTATTCCAGTTAAAGATTCATAATTTTAGTTGAAAATTCATAATTTTTGTTGAAAATAAAACTAATTTGTTGTAAGTTAAAATCTTTTGTAACAAATGTATCTTTTTGATTTAAAATTAATCTATTCCAGTTAAGGATTCATAATTTTAGAAGATAATTTATTACTTTGATTAAAATTTTTGTGTAGAAAATTAATTTTTCTAACCGAAATTTTAACTATTCTATTTTTTGTTGAAAAATGGTCTTTTTTAGTTCATAATTCAACTATTTGGTTGAAAATTGATCTGTTTTAGTTTAAATTTCATCTATTTGTTTGAGAATTCATGTATTTTGTTTAAAAAATCGTCTTTTTTGGCAGAAAAATAATCTTTTGGATTAAAAATTCAACTATTTGTTTTAAAATTGATCTGTCTTGTTGAAAACACAATATTTTTACTTAATAAGTTAGGAATTTGGAGTGGTTTAAATTTAATTCAATATAGCACCCATATTACTTTTACCTAAATATGTCTTGAATTTTAAATATAAGATAAAATACCTTTTTCGGAATTATTATTCAAATTAACGGACTTCAGATATAAATTCAAGAAATGATTAATTATGTTTTAGTTGCATTTAATTACTTAATCAGTCGATGGTGCTAATATATATTTAAGAATATCTTGCATTATAATTTATCAAAACTTCTTAAATTAGAAATATTAACTGAATTCCTAGAAACTGAAAACAATTATTTATAATAAACTCGCGAAATTGTATAGATATTCCGAGTCGATTGTTTAAAAGAAGGGGTATTTTATGAATGACTCCATACTATGAAAAATTATACCTAGAAAAAACCTGAATTGTCAGGAAATCGTTTAACAGGATTAGAGTTGACACCCTGCAGATAATAAAAAGTATTTATTATATAATTAAAAATTATTTTTTTTCGTGTAGAAATGACAAGAGGAAACCTTGGAACCCCACAGAAGGATCGAGAATTTGCAGTGCTCATTTTGTAGATGGAAAGAAAAGTGAGCATCCAGAAAGCTGCTCATTCTTACCAACAATCTTTCCAGCTATTTATAAAAGAAAACCCATACCTTTGGCATCTTTGGAGCGAGGTAAACGACGTAAAAAACGCAATGAGAGGAAAGAAGCTGCAATCTCTGTTCCCGCCTTAGCCATAACTCCTGATTCAAATGCGACGCATGAAGATGATTCCGAAATAGGTGAAAAAATCTATTTTTATTGGTATTTTTCCAGAATTATTTAGGGTAAGTCCACTGACTTTCATCTAAAACGTGTTGCGGATATATTTTTTTACAATCTAATTGTTAAATATAGCAAATAGTAGTTCATTTTGAGTTGATTTAATACTTTATACTGGATAAATTATTGTTTGTTTAATTTTAAATAAAATTCAAAGGTGCACCAATGCAAAAAATGGCATTTCTCACAGTTTACACAGATAAAGTATATATTTAATTTGAATCCGGGGACGACGTAATGATTACGTGAACTTTAATTATTTAATTTTATCACTCTATTATAATGAAATTTAAAAGGAAATGATGGCCGAAAATTATTTGTGAAGTGAACGTGAAAACCTGTGATTTTGTACAATTCTAACATTTTTTTCGGATAAAACTTCTACACATAAAAAGTAAAAACTTAACACGAGAATCCTTAATATAAAATCTCTAAACGATATTGTCGAATTCGATTATGACGATTTTCGAGAGTAACGGCGGAGGTAACGTTTGCTTGCTGTAGGCCGCTCATATTCAACAGTAGTGTGTGTCTGTGCATGGCACTGCATTTGAAATTAGTGATGCTAATTGAGTCGCCTTTATGTGCGCATGTTGTGATTGTAGTATAGTTGATTGGCTGTAGTACGCGCCTGTATTTTAATTCCCAATGAGGACACGAACTAGGACCAATAAGCGCTATTCAGTCGAAGCATGCGCATGTCAAGGTGTTCTTTTCGGGATCACTATGGGAAATAGTAATCGAATCGAATCGTAGTTCGAGTTCGATAATACGACACGTGGTTTTTCGTATTTGGTAATGCGCCGCTCAGTGTTGCCAACCGTTGCACGGTAAAGTCTGAACAGGAGAAATACGTGAAATATATTTTCAGGCGAGTAATGAACCATATAACCTCAATTGTGATGGTAGTCTGTTTTAAAACTTTTTACGCAAACAAGAACTTTTCAAATTAATCATTTTTACGCTCGGTAACTGTGACTTCTATTATAATCGTGTACGTTTCAGTTCTACTTTCCCTATACGATTAAAATCTGAATTTCCTTATAGCGCCACATTGGAATAATTATTTTTTTCGGTTGGAATAGAAGTGTGTCAAAGATCTGTATATCTACAGATCAAAAATTGTAGAATATAAAAAGATTTTCAAATTGAGCATTTTACGCTCTCAAGGGGCACTCCTATTACAAAAAAACACCGATACTACAAGGAATTTTCAAGGAATTGATTTTGATAATTTTAATGGATTTCAAAGAAGTTGGTATCGCCAACGGCGATACCACGCTGAAAACACCAGTTCCCGTTAGATCACTGAAGTTAAGCAGTGTTGGGCGCGGTTAGTACTTGGATGGGTGACCGTTCGGGGAATACTGCGTGTTGTTGACCCGTCGTGGGTGTGGTGGACCCACACGGTAGTATTTATCCACCTAGAAACACTACCCGAATCGGGTAGTGAGGCAATGAACTTTCGAGTTCGAAATGCTAATCAATTTTTTTTTTTTCAAAGAAGTTGGAAGACTATAAGGTATTTTTTTTAAATCCAAGGAATTTTCAAGGTTTTGGAAGAATTGCAAGAAATTTAAAAAGATTTTCAAGAATTTGATATATTTTGAGGAATTTGTAATTGATTTCACTAATTTAATAGTGTTTCAGAGGATTTAAAAAATTTCAATTGAGTCTAAAAGATTTCAAATTGATATATTGTAGGGAAATATTTGAAAGAATTTCACTAAATTCCAAGGAATTTGTTATTTATTTTAATAATTTGAAGGAATTTCAAGAGACTGAGAATATTTTAGGGCATTCGAAAAGAATCCAAAGCATTTGAAAGAGATGTCAATGATTTCAATGAATTTTAAAGGGTTTGAAATATTTTAGGATATTTTAATAGTTTTCAAGGAATTTTTAACTGATTTTAGTCATTTAATTGATTCAAAAGGATTGTTGGAGGAATTTTTCAAGATTATGAATATTTTAAGGTATTTCAAAGAAATCCAAGATATTTTCAAAAGAATTTGAACAATTTGAAGGGATTTCAGAAAGATTTAAAGGATTTGAAAACTTTTGGAGGGATTTCAAAAAGATTTAAAGGATTTGAAAACTTTTGGAGGGATTTCAAAAATATTTAAAGGATTTGAAAGCTTTTGGAGGTTTCTTAAAGATTCGAGGGATTTTTCATTTTATTTCAGTACTTCATCGATTTCAGAGGATTTGCAATATTCTACAGTAATTCAATAGATTCCAAAGCAGTTTCGAGAGCTTTAAAAAGTTTTAAGTCATTTTCGAAGTTTTAAAAGGTTTGAAATATTTTTGGGCATTTCTAATTAATAATTATAATTGATTATATAAAAAATTATATTATTGTAAATTATATAAATATTATATAAAAATATTATATTTTCATAATTTATTTATATATTATTATATAAAAATTATATTTTCAATATTATATAAAATTATAAGATTATAAATGATAGATTATAGATTATATAAAAAATATATTGATTATAATATATAATTATAATATTAATAATTGATTTCAGAGAACTGGAAATATTTGGGAGTATTTTGGAAGATTTCAAGGCATTTTCGAAAGCTTCAAAAAGGTTCAACTTTCAATTAATCTTCAAATAAATATTTGAGGAATTTGAAAAGACTCCAAGGTATTTCCAAGAGAGTTCAATAATTTTGAGGAATTTCAAAAAAGTTTCAAGTGATGTTTAAAGAATCAAAGGATGTCAATAATTTAAAAGAATGTCAAAGGATTGGAAATATTTTAGGGTGCTTTTAAAAATTGCATGGGATTTTGAAGAGCTTACAAAAATTCAAGGAATTCCAAAATATTCTGAATGATTTTGAATATCTTAAGGTAGTTTGAAAGACCCTAGGAATTTTTTTTATTGATTTCAGTAATTTAATTTTGCTCATAGGATTGGAATTATTTTATGGTATTTTAAAAGATCTGAAGCATTTTCAAGAGCTTTAAAATGTTTCAATTGATTTACAAAGATTTTAAAGGATTTGAAAACTTTAAGAGAATTTCAAAAGATTCTAAGGAATATTCAATTGGTTTCAGAAGATTTGGAATATTTTAGAGTGTTAAAAAAGATTCTAAAGCTTTCTCGAGAGATTTGAAAAAATGTGCATGGGGTGTTGTATCAAAGAGTTTCCTAAAATTTCTAAAATATAGATCGATTTAATAGGATCTATGTCAAGTTTTAGGGTATATCAAAAGATTCCAAGGAATTTTCCATTTATTTCGGTAACCTGATAGGATTTGAAATATTATAAAGTATTTTTAAAGACTTTAATACACTTTCAAGATATTATTGATTTTTTAAGGAATTTTAAAGGATTTCAATGTCTTTAGGAGAAATAAACAAATTTTTCTGCGCGTCTAGAGATTTTCTTTCAAACTTCGGAATATATGAAACTATTCCATAGGACTTGCAAGGTTTCGATTGTTTTAGAATATTTAAATGAATTTTATGACTTTCCGAAGTTTTCAATAATTTTATGGGATTTTAAAAGCTCTCAAGGTATTTCCATAATCCAGGATGCAAGAAAATATTATAAAGTTTCATACAATTTCACGGGATTTTATAATATTTTAATGTACTTCAAGGAATTCATTCACAAGAAGTGAGGCATTTTGTAGGTTTTCATAGATTTGTAGAGATTTTCAAGTATGTTTTGCAATTAATTTGAATTCATCCTGAATTATTACTATTTCATTCAGAATTATTTTATCATCTCTTTCGAATTTTGTTAATTGACCTGAACTCTTTTAAATTAGGTCAATAATTCTATTCAGTTTAATGGATATTTTTTTATATTTTTGTCATTATTAGATAGATATTTATATTTTATTTATTTATTTTTCATTTATTTATTTATTATTAGATAGATATTTTGTAAGTTTTCAGTTTGTGTTTAACTCGTCTTGAAGTGTTTTGAACTCATTTTTAATTTTTCAACATTTATTCAAATTCTTTTGAATTCCTTTGTATTTTTCCAAAATTATTTTGAAATTACTCAAATAAATTACATTTTTTGGAGTTTAATATTATTTTTCCAATTTGTTCCCATTTTTTAAATCCCAATTGCAATTGTTTGAAGTTTTATGAATTGAAATTTTAAATTCTTTCAATTCTCAGTTTTCAATTTTTCTAAGCGATGACGCTGTTTTGCTACTATTTTGAAAAAAATATACTAAAGACACTATTTTCAAATCAAAAACACGAATTAATCAACCAAGATGGATTTTCTAACAATAAAAAAAATGTCATGAAAAATGTTTAATTCCAAGCCAAAAACATAAATTTTCAACAAAACTGTTAAAGGTTCGACAAAATATTTAAATTTTTACTCAAAAAGATGAATTTTCAATAAAGAAAATAAGAATTTTTGACAAATGACATAAATCTCCATCTGAGTACTTTGAACAATGGATGTGATGTTAGTTCAAATTTGATTTGATTAATTTTTGGTTTATTTTTTTTTTGCTTCGAATTTTTTTGCGTAAATATTTGAATTTAGAACCAGAAAGATCAATTTTTAACCACAAATGGAGCAGTTAAATTTTACACATGGAAGATATTATCTATATTTTAAAACGAGAATTAAACAATGATAACGAGGAAGAATTTTATAAGAAATTAAGCTGTGAGATGAAAACAATGCTTACTAAAAATAGATATAAAAAGTGACGTAAGTCCGGCGACGTAAACCAAATGCTTTGAGCAACGTTTCTGTATTATTACTTATCTAACATATGTGGATTTAAAAAATAAAATTTATACTTTATACTTTGAATCATTTTATGAGAAATATTTTACATACATTTTTTTATAGAAAGAATCCGTGTAAAATTATACATGTTCTACAAGTACAGTCGCAGAATATATCAAGGAGAAATATTTTTTTAAATTAAATTATGCAAAACGTTACAAAAAATTATTCTAAAAAAAATTGAAAACAGATTTTCGCAAAAGGAAACAAAATATATATTTTTGAAAAGCTTTTGTTTAATTTAGCTTTTAATAAGAAAAATACTGTAACTTTCATAAAGGCCTGGAAAGTTCTTTCGACAGGATAATTTTCTTCTTATAATAGAAGAATTTTATCATTTTTACGTGAACAACAGATACGATAAAAATGTTCATGTATAAAAAAGTGATACTAAAATACATTTTACTTTTTCGTAATAACGTGCATCATTTACATTAAAAATTAGAAAATTAATTTTTCATAGAAAAAGTTCACTACATCTCTCAGTGAATAATAAAATATTAGTGGTGAATGGATTACTATAGAGTATGAAAGCAATAATGGGTTAAACGCATCTCAGGGTACCATGGTACCTGACTAGGCCTAGCGACCCTTTTCTATTGTGCGGTGCTCCGCCTCGAGGGAGCTCGAACTCGAAGCTGGACGAAGCGCTGTGGTGCTCAACCGGAGGCTTCTGTGTATGTACGCGCGAGGGTACTTTTAAAATTTAAATGGCTCTGTTCCCACCTCTATTTCCACTGGAGGCTACTTTGCAAAGTAACGTACGTTAGATAAATAAATGAATAATCAAATAAATAATTGAATGGATAAATAAATCTTGGTACCTTTAACATTTAGATGAGGCGCGTTTTTTTACGTGGTGATCCCCAGTAGGCCTAGTCCACTTGTCAATTAAGCATGCGTTTTTTTGTCTTATTTTTATCATTTTATTTTTATCATTTTTACCCACATTGAATGTTGCATGTAAGGTGAATTTTGCATGATGAATGACTTAATTAACAAACAAAAAAAAATAAATAAAAAAAATAAAATGATAAAAATATTTAAAAAACAACGCATGCTTAATTGACAAGTGGACTAGGCCTACTGGGGATCACCACGTAAAAAAAAAACGCGCCTCAGTCTCGACCTCCATGGTGGTGTGGAACAGAGCCATCTAAATTTTAAAGGTGACATCATTTATTTATTCATTCAATTCATTATTAAATTATTTAATTATTCATTCATTTATTCATTCAATCAGTTATTTAATTATTTATTTATTTAATTAATTATTTATCTATTTAATTATTCAACTTGCAATTACAGTTAGCCAAAGATAACGTTACGTACTTTGCATTACCACCGCAACGTACACAGTCAGTAGCCTCCAGTGGAAATAGAGGTGGGAACAGAGCCATTTAAATTTTAAAAGTACCCTCGCCCGTACATACAAAGAAGCCTACGGTTGAGCACCACAACGCTTCGTCCAGCTTCGAGTTCAAGCTCCCTCGAGGCGGAGCACCGCACAATAGAAAAGGGTCGCTAGGCCTAGTCAGGTATTCCTTAAAAACTGAAAGATTGGTAGTTACTGCCATTATTCTATATGTATAATTTATTTTTTTAAGCTTTGTAAAACTTATATAATCATGAAAATTAATATTATTCGTAGTATTTATCAACTTGAAATTTATATGCTCATGTACATGTTATAACGAATTATTCACAATTTATTTTAGAAATAACATTTCTTTTAATTTATAAAATAAAAAATGTATTACGACGGTATAATTTACAAATAAGTTAAGTGTTAGACAAATTTAAGAGCCAATTATAATAAATTGAATTATAATTATATTCACAATTCTTTCAAGATGATAACGATGGCAGAATTTACCAAAAAATAAATGATGAGAAACCTGTTACTCCTTCAGCTTTAACGAAGAACAAAAAAGAAAAGGAGTTCCTTATTGGAGGCTACGTACATCATCCTGTAATGAGTTTCGTGCCTTCTAATCATTATTTTGTACAAATATTTTTCAACATTAATAAAATATGAATAGTATAGAAAAAATAAGTATTTGGTTTATTCTTTCTCATAAAAAAATTAGTAGGCGCGCGCAAGACTACTAGTATACTATAAATTTATCGATTTTTTTTAATGTAATTATTTTTAGCAGTTAGAAAATTGGTAAAAAACACTTTTTAAAAAAGCCTGTAACTGCTTCCTGGGACCTTCGAAAAATCAGAGGCTTGGCACAATTAAATGAAAATTTTGCAAAGGTGTTTCCTTTCATTTTAAAATAATTAGGTTTAAGATTTCGTGGTATATAAAGGTTATTGTTTAATAAGTTGCGATGTGAACTGAAGTTAGCAGAACAATTTCTTGAGAATGGAAAATTCAAAATGTGTAAATAAAATTATTCAAAATAATAATGATTTTGTTAACTTCAGTTCATATCATTACATATGGGAATAAAAAACTAGGTAGATAATAGTGGAATTTAATTATGTGCTAAGCCTCTGATTTTTCGAAGGTCTCAGTAAGAAGTTACGGGCTTCAAACAGTGCGTTTTTTACCAATTTTCTAACTGACACAGATAAAAACATTAAAAATAATAATTTCTCGATAAATTTATGGTAGATTCTGATGCATAATTGTATGACAATTAGTCGTGTTAAGTTTTTACATTTTGCGTTTTGTCAGAAAAAATTTTTAAATTGTACAAAATCACAGGTTTTTACGTTCACTTCAAAAACAGTCTTTGCCCATTATTTCCTTTTAAATTTCATTCTAAAGTGGTAAAATTGAATATTGAAAGGACACTTCATCATTGGGCAACACGTTTCCGACGAGTCAGTGGACTAACTTATTTTAATATAATTTATTAAGATTTTGTTTAAAGCCAAATTACCCTTTATTTATTTGCAAACTAAATAAAAAATGCTCGTTTACTAAATTTTGACAAAATGAAATTAACTTTCGAATTTAAATAATTTCAGGAATTTTAAGCGTGCAAAACGAATTGTTGGAAACTCATCGAAGTATCGAGTGCCAAACAGATCCCTATATGGAAGAAGAAAACAGCAACGATGATACTGGTTGTAATGTTTTGTTCTGTTGGAATGGAGGTAACAATAGCTCCACTCAAACAGAAATACATGTTCGACAACCAGCCAAACAAATTAAAATCATTGTGGAGGAAAAAGTTCCAACAGTTAGTACGAAAGAGACTAAATGTGGTCCAGATTATGAAACAGCTCCCGGATTTATGGGCTTCCTTGATATAAAATCGGACACGACAATGAAGCAACTAGCTGGTGTAACATTTGCATTTTTTGCTACTCTCTTTAGCCTAATCGAATTAGACAAGGATGGACAACCTCTTTATTATAGGAAACTTGGTAAAGAAAACCGACTTCTACTGTTCCTGATGAAGATAAAATTGGGAATTTCTTTTTGTGCCCTGGCATGTCTTTTCAAATACATACCACTAGAGCATCTGATATCTTCTTGGAAATGTTGGAAACTATCTCAGTTAAAACGAAGACCTGGATATTCTGGCCTTCGCGAGAAAGTGTCAAAAGAAATCTACCATTAACGTTTCATATATGTATCCCAATTGCAGATGCATAATTGATTGTACTGAGTTACGAACTGAAACGCCACCAACAGTGGAGCAAAGGGTACTCATGTATTCAAGCTATAAAGGATCACATACGATTAAATACCTTATAGTTATTACACCAGATGGGTACATTTGTAAGATTTCGAAAGGTTATGGAGGTAGAACTACCGATAGCTTCATTACAAACGACAGTGGGTTTTTGAAGTTGATAGAGCCAGCCGAACAAGTTCTAGCCGACAAAGGTTTTCCGCAAATTAAATCTGAGTTGCATAGACGGAAAGCTACACTTGTAATTCCTCCTATGGCATCTACTTCACAATTTACGAACGAAGAGATCAATGAATCCTACAACATTGCTGCAGTCAGAATTCATGTGGAAAGAGCAATCCAGCGAATAAAGCTATCGCGAATATTAAGCCATATTCCGGTGCATTTGTTTCCTCATATAGATGCAATCATGCACGTCTGTTCGATTATAGCTAATAGCCAACCTCCTTTAATTAATGAGCGCAATGACAATTTGTAAACACAGATAATAACTTCATATATTATTTATTAGTACAGAAATAAATACACTTTGTTAATTATTGTACAACAACTTTTATAGTAAAACGTTTCAAATCGATTAATTGTAAATATGAATTATTGACAGATTTGGAAAATTGCACTACCCACATATAATATTTAGAATTGAATAATAATTGACTATGGAAAACTTTGAGAATGGAAAATTCTCAATCTGCTCAAAATTAAAAGCGTTTCAGATTGGAACTTTCAAAATTGCAATCGTTCAAACTTAAAATATTTTACTATCTCGCACCGAAAGCTTCATTAATTAAGAATTATAAATTTGGGATTGAAGGTTTATAAATTATTACAATTTTTATATAATTCTTAATTTGTAGAATTATATTTAGACGATCCTGATAATTGAAAACTTTTCGAAATTAACAATTTCAAAATAAAAACTTTTAAAAATTCATCTTTCAAAATTGAGCAATATTTGACTGTTTATTAAAAATTAACAATTGCTGAATTTTAAATGTAATAAGTTTTTATTTTGAATATTCAAACAATTTTTTCTTACTTCTTAGCGGACATCCTGATTTAATTAACTTCTTAAAATATAATTGGCAGCATGTAATTGTAATGAAATAACTCCATCTTTGGAATATATTCACTTAGAAATACTTCATCTCTTTTAATTTCTAAGTGAACATGGTCTTTGCTCGAGTATACAAAAAAGTGACACTTTCTCATGCCCAATATGTACATCGATACTTGCACCTGAGTGTAATATTGATGTGTCTGTTTCAGCTCTATCTCGCCATTTTCGTTGAAAAAAAGGTAGGACACTTTAGATTCTTTGGATTCACGATGGATTATACAGGGTGTTTTTTTTAACTTGAGACAACGAAATATCTCAAAAAATACGCATCCTACGGAAAAAATGTCTGGAATAAAAACTTTTTATTTTCGAGGGGGAAAAAAGATTTGTTAATATTTACCCCACCCCCACAGGAGTCAGGGGTGGGGGTAACTTCGTAATTTCAAATGGCAACCCCAATTTTTTATCACAGATTCAGATTCTCCTTCACGAAATACGTAAGATTTATTCGGAAAATTTGTTTCGATTCGCGATAGATGGCGCTGCAATTGCGAAAAATGAAATTGTTGACACTACTTTTAGCTCTACTCAGGAATAACGAAGCGGGCGTAGTAGTTGTCTATTCCCTTCGGAGTGTTTAATTTCGGTGAGTCCCCTTGCCTCTCACCATCCATCGGGGTGCTTGAACTTTTGGCAACGGGACAGTAAAAGTGATAAAACTGTCGAAAACCATTCCCGAATGCAGTTGGTTGACGACAGTCGATTTTGGATGTAGACATTACATATCATCGAGTCTCCACTGTCTACAATCCTCGACGTCATTCCGGCCGAGCGATAACCGCGTCTGTCCGTGCTTAACGTTTATTCATTAGGAAGGTTGATTGTGTTCATTTGATTTGGGTGTGTTGGTTGCTTTCGTTTGGGTTATTGTTGTGGGTCACGTTAGTTTGAGTTGGTTTGGGTGTCGTTGTATTTCCTCATTACCTTACTTCATTACTTTTACAATGGAAATTCTATCTCAGCAACAGAAGATTGAAATGATTCTCGTTTATGGAGAAAGTGGCAGGAATATCAATGATGCTCTCACGCTTTATGCTCAACGCTTTCCAGAAAGTGTTCCTTCACGCGCTTCTTTTTACCGGGTTGTCCGAAACTTCATCACTGACGGAAGTGTACAACCGAAAAAAAGGAAGCGTCAAGTAACAGTTACTGGAGTTGATAATGAAATTGCAATTTTAGCTGCAGTCACTCATGACCCTCATGTTAGTACTCGACAACTAAGCTGCGATTCCGGAATGTCTCTATCCAGTGTTTGGAAGGTATTAAAACGTAATAATTATCATCCGTATCATATTTCACTGCATCAAGAACTTCATGGAAATGATTTTCAGAACCGAGTGACATTTTGTCAATGGGCGGTTCAGCAGATACAAGGAAACCCAAATTTCTTTTTTCTAGTACTCTTCACAACAACATGCATTATTGGAGTGTAGAAAATCCACATTGGTTGCGTGAAGTTGAGCATCAGCGCCCATGGTCCGTGAACGTTTGGTGTGGAATAATTGGAGATCAACTTATCGGTCCGTATTTTATTGACGGAAATTTGAACGGTGAAAAATATCGTGACTTTTTAGAAAATCAACTTCCAATATTGCTGGAAGACCTCAGCTTGGAAGTGCGACACAACATGTGGTTTCAACATGACGGTTGTCCAGCAGATTATGCGGCAATCGCGAGGGAAGTACTCAATCTCGAATTCAATGGACGATGGATCGGTAGAGGAGGTCCAGTAAATTGGCCTGCCAGATCGCCAGATCTTACGTCGCCGGATTTCTATTTGTGGGGTTATCTAGAGAATCGCGTGTATCAAGAAGTGCCCACAACTCGTGATAACATGATCGAGCGAGTCAGGTCTGCTTGTGCACAAATATCACCAGACACAATTCGCAGTTGTGTGGAATCTTTCAAAGCTCGGATTAACAAGTGCATCGAAGTGCGAGGACACCATTTCCCAGATAACAATACGTGCAGGCACGCGATCGGCCCGACGGGCTGGAGACCAGCGTGCCTGCTAAATGCACGCGACAGGCCGGCAGAGTCGGAATGCGACCGAAAGGCGGACAACGGCAGGCAACGGTCCGGTACATGAGACGCCCGTCGGGCTTGCAAACGGCGAGGAACGACGGGCCTGCGATTTACGCGACCGCTGCAAGCTGATAGTGCGAGAAGTTTGAGATCAAAAACGCGCATGCGCGTTTTGGATCAGCTGTTCTTGTCGTGTTTCATCTCGTGTGGCGTTCACTCCCGTGAATTTTCGCTCGGATGTGTACGATTTGCAAACAATAATTGTTATTCGTTCCAGATAAAATAGAAGAGTAAGTAATCCACTTGTAAATGGAGTAATCCACTTGGAATACGAAGTAATCTACTTGTATAACGGAGTTATACCTTTCATCGTTTGCGGTTTTTGGTATTGTTTGGCTGTGAGTGGAACATAAAATTTGTTAGCAATTTTTTGCTGTCGGTGTCCTTCAAATCAACAAAAGTAGCAAATAGCACGAAAGGTAATGAAATTCTGCGTATAATAATATAAAGTTCAAGTTGTAAGAAAAATGTCAATATTATAAAAAGAAATTTTTATAATATTGACATTTTTCTTTCAACTTGGACTTATTATACGCAGACTCTCGTCATTACCTTTCGTGATATTTGGAAATTTTTATTTTATTTACATAAAAAAAGATTTTTTCAATTTTAATCAACTCGCACTCTCAGCCTGCATTTTACCGGACCGTCGGGCATGCAGTTCGCCGGACAGCGTCACATCCGCCTGTCGGGCGGGCATATAGACATCAATGGTGTGCACATTAAGGTGCATATCTGCCGGCAAGTCGGTCCGATCGATCGGACCGCGGGCCGGCAGATCGCTTGCAATTGGCGGGCATTTTGCTATCTGGGTTTTGAGCACTTATTGTAAAATAATTAATCGAAATCAAGCATCCCCGTGGTGAGGGGCAAGGGGACTCACCGAAATCAAACACCCCGATGGATGGTGAGAGGCAAGGGGACTCACCGAAATTAAGCACCCCGAAGAGAATAGACAACTACTACGTCCGCGTCGTTATTCCTGGGTAGAGCTAAAAGTAGTGTCAACAATTTCGTTTTTCGCAATTGCAGCGCCATCTATCGCGAATCGAAACCAATTTTCCGAATAAAACTTACGTATTTCGTAAAGGAGAATCTGAATCTGTGATAAAAAATTGGGGTTGCCATTTCAAATTACAAAGTTACCCCCACCTCTGCCTCCTGTGGGGGTGGGGTAAATTTTAACAAATCTTTTTCCCCCTCGAAAATAAAAAGTTTTTATTCCAGACATTTTTTCCGTAGGATGCGTATTTTTTGAGATATTTCGTTGTCTCAAGTTAAAAAAAACACCCTGTATAATCATATTTGCACGGATATGGGCATTTGATCTCCAACAAAGACATTTCATCGAGAATCACACCATCCGGGCTTGCTGCTAAAAACGGCTGATTTAATTTAATGACGAGTCCTACTAAATCTACTTAACAGCCAGTCCAAGCGGTGAAAAAATCTCTTGCATCAGATTCGGTATCCAAACCATATGCCATAGATGGAGGAAGTCGCCCACCAAATTTAGAATTTTTAAATTGCGTCGCAAGACCTTCAAAATTCTTTTGTCTTGTTTTAATTTGATGAGCTTTTTTTGAGCATGTAATCCTCATTGATCTTTGAAGAAACCATTCACAGCAGTCGGATTGACCAACCGATTCAATACAAATTCTTAAGAAATCTTGTTTTGTGACGCGAACTTTTTCGTAAGAATTTTGAAGTTCTTCTGGGCATTCCAATTTCTTAAAACTAATTCGACTAGAATCATTATACTGAATAGTATATGTTCTGTGTGTTTTTTCCACAAACTGCTGTTGGTACATTTTTTCGCATACGATTCGCAACTTGTCAAGTCTAATATTTTCTTCTTGACGGGTAATACTTCTCTCTGATTTTAAAACTTCCTCAGTTTGTATGTATCGATTAAAAAGGCAATTCATTTCTAAAACTTCTTCTGGCACGTTTTGAAGATCTTCAAATTTAAAAGCCTTTTCTTGTTCTATTGTGAATAACTTTTGCTTGAATAAATTATCAATTGTCGATCCTTTCTGGTACTTTTCCGCTTGTTTAGAACTTGGTTTATTCCATGATTGTGGTGCATCTGTTTTCGATGTAGTGCATTCATTATTTATATAAATCCAAACCGCGGCAACGTGCTTGCAACCTTGTTTAGATTGACCTGCTTTGCAACCACAAGTCGAACTTGAAATAGAACGATCATTTCGAAGCCGAAATCACTCTTAATTATTTGTTTTCTCCTTAGGCATAATTAAAAATTAATAGGGATAAAATAAAATGTTACGATATTTACTTCGAGCTTTATATCATAGGGTGACTCTGTAAGTTTTGTTTGGGGCAATACCTTTCCAGTTATAAACCTATAAGGACCATCAATTGTTTCGGAAATATCCGATACGTGATTGCGAATAAAAGGATAAAAGGAATTAATGTAAATTAAAAAAAATGTATTAATTTATTTATTTAATTTGTAGTTACGGGTCTCAACATTTTTTTATTCTTATATTTAAGAATGTTTTCTATTAATTTATAAGTCCGACAATTTTCAGAATAATAAATGTACTAGAATATATACAAAGAATTATTTTTTTTAAATAAGCATTTATTTTTTAAATGTTTTTACTTTAAATTCTAATAAAAAAACTATTTAATTTTCATAATGGGGAGTTTACCACTCACCAGACAGCACGATCTGTTTGGGTCCGAGTTCTGCGAAAATTTAAATTTGATAAAACAAAAATAACTTTCTTTCATACAAATTACTAATAAAAGTTTATAGCTACTTTGTAAAATAAGGTGAAAGAGTAATCATTCAGTTTGAAGAGAAAAAAATTAATATATTATTTAATGGTCACTTTTTCTTGCGTAGTTCTGAATTTTACAGACGTAACATTATTGTCTACTGAAAAAATTCAAAGTACGTGCTTTGATAACATTATTTATTTTTTTTCACCAAATAGTAGAATTTTCAGCTAATAAAGATGAATTTTCAACAAAACATATACATTTCTAACTAAATATCTGACGTTCTAACTAAATATCTGACGTTCTAACTAAATATCTGACGTTCTAACTAAAAAAGGTCAATTTTCTACTTCGAGAAAACAAATTTTCAACAAAATTGTTGAATTTTCAACTAAAAAAACTCAATTTTCAACTTACAATGGAATAGTTAAATTTTCGGTCAAAAAATTACTTTTAAACTGAAAAAGCGATTTTTTCAATATAATTGATGAATTTTCAGCCATAGAGATGAATTTTTAACTAAACTAATGAATTTCAATCCAAAAAATTACTTTTTAATAAAATAGCATAAGTTTGAACAAAAAAAAATGTAAATTTCCAACGCAAAATTAAATAGCTGATATTCCAACCAAAGGAGATTTTAATGTTAAATAAAAAACAGTTGAATTAATAACAATGAATTTTAAATGAAATACTTAATTTTTAAGTTCCAAAATAAATTTTCAACAACGAAAAAGAAATTCGATAAAATAGTTAAATTTTAATCAAAAGAAATGAATTTGCAACTAAAAAAAATTTGTAACCAAAAATATAATAGTCCACTTTTCAGTTCAAAAAATAATTTTGAGCCAGGAAAAAGGAGGTTTGAATGATATAGTTAAATTTTCCGCCAAAAATAATGAATTTTAAACGAAGAAGATGAATTTTCAAACAAGAAGATTAATTTTCTACCAAAAAGTAGAGTTTTCTACTAAAGAATTAATTTTCAGCAAATAAAATATTTTTAATAGGGGAAACCACCCTACAGTAGATAATGATTTACAGTAGATAATCTTAATTAATTGGAAAACTGACAACAAATGTTCATTACTTTTGTTATTATAACGTTTCAGCAAGGATACTATATCTTCTGACGAACTTTCATTGAAATTTTATAATTAATTAATGCGTGAGAGCAAAAAATTTATTTTTAACCTGAAGAAAAAAAAATTCACCTCTTCTTTATTCATACTTTTTAACTTAATGACACATTTTCATGACATGTTTATACATTAGAATCAAATCTTAAAGTTTAATGAACAATATTTATAAATACAAAGTGTTTTTTCTTTAATATTTATAAATATTTAAGGACATTTTATTGGATATTACATTTTCCAACAGTAGATAACCAACAGTAGATAATCGGAAAATTACGAGAAATGTCTCTGTCAAAATTGGCAGCTCTGCGCCTGTCTCGCAGTTGTTTTAAATTAAAGGTTGTGTTTGTTTGTTTATTTTGATTTGTAAAGTATTTAAATTCAAATTATTTCAAATGATAAACTAAGAAAATAGTGTAAACTATTATTTATTAAAAAGATCATAAATTTTAATTGTGTTCCAAGGAGCCTTTCGGAAAAGATATAATTTTTTGGATTAAGGTACGTAAAAAAGCTGCACTTTTCTGTCATCGCAAGTCAGGTTAAATTGTATGAAGATTGAACATCTTGTACCAATCGCACCAACCTTACGAAATATCAGAGATAAAGAAATGTCAATAATTTAAACTTTTGCGTTTTTTGTAAAATAATCGTAGTTTCAACTATTATTTACTCAATAAATTGATTTTAATTGTAAGTATACTAATGATAAATTATAATTATCCAGAATTGAGTATTCTAACTTGCCCAGGAGCAATACCAGAAACGATTATCTATTGATGGACAAAGGTGTCAAAATCGTACCCTTGACCTGATCTAATAAAAATGTTTAATACAGCTAATTAATTAATTTCGTGATATTTTTTTCTATAAGAATACTTAATTGAATATGTAAGCTTTATTTAACAATGATCGTCTTTCTTTATTTTTGGAAACTGATGCCGTTAAATGCTGTTGATTTTTTCCCTATCTACTGTAGGGTGGTTTCCCCTAGTTAAATTTTTTATCAAAGAAATAATTTTTTAACCAAAATAAATTAATTTGCAAACAAGAAGAATAATTTAATAAAAAAAGTCAATTTTCAAACACATAGTTGAATTTTCAACTAAAAAGATCAATTTTGAAGAAACGAAAAAGGAGTTTTTTTTAAATTAGTTCAAAATTCAACCGAAAAATGATTTTAAAATCAAAAGGATTAATTGTTAAGCATCAAGATTAATTTTCAACCAAGAGACAAATTTTTTAAAAAATATATGAATTTTCATCCAAATAGTTCATTTTCAAACTAAAAGAGGATAATTTTTAACCGAAAATGGACAAGTTAAATTTTCAGTGAATCAATTTTTTACGAAAAAAAAACTGATTTTCATAATAATAGTTTAAAAAACAAATAAAAGATAAATTTTCAACAAAACAGTTAAATTTTCAACCAAAGAGAAGAAACTTCAACCGATAAAATTGTAATCAAAAATAGTTGAATGCAACTAAAAAAGAGAAGACGATTTTTCTCCAAAACAGTTTGTTTTTTAATTTTAAAATCTGGTTGTTCTTAGTTTCCGATATAAAAAAATATAAAAATTTTGAAAACATCTACTTTGAAACCGTCTTTCAGTAAACAATAATGTTATGTATGTAAAATTCAGAACTGTGAAAAAAAATGACCGTACTTAAAATATTCAATTGTTTCTTTTCTAATTGAACAACTAATCCGAACAGATCGTGCACTCTGGATTAAAATAAAAATTTAGATAAATGTAATACACTTAATCACTTTTAATGTATGACAAACATAAAAAAATATATATATGTTGAGAGAATATTAAAAAATAGCGTTCGTGCTCTGGCAATAAATTTAATTTAATTTTTTCATGAGTACTTTAAATACCTATGGATGAAATTAATTCTATACTCTAAGACACAACAATTTTAAATATCTATAATTTCTAGAATTCTCGACACAATATATAAAATAGGTACGTATCCCTTCTAAAAATAATCGATTGAACACGATTCAGAACGATTAAGTGTGATCAAACGGTGAATCGTTTTAAATGGTTGCTAATTGTGCCAATTGTTCCCAATCGGGTTGAATTGAGTGAATGCACTTGCCTGCAGTGCGCCCTCTGCAGTTTTCGTTTGTAACACACATGACGCACACGTGTTGAGAGGTTGGAAATTGAATTTTTAATAATTCAACAAAAATTTCGAGCATAAAAAATTGAATGTTTGTTCAGGCGGTATAGCGAATGAGGAGTCGAGAGGCAGTATGTAAAAATCATGCCAACTATCGATGTGACAGAGTGATGTAGTTTCTAACAAGTTAGGCAATAGTAGTTTGATTTAGCGGGTATAATATTCTAAGACTTTTATTTCTTTCTTTTTAAATTCGTATTGTTAACATTTTTTGGTTTGAAAGCGTAAAAAACCGCTTGTAAATAATTATTGCAATATCAAAATGATGTACTGACAACTTAACCTCTAATTCAGAATAATGGATACCCAATTGAAAACGATTGGAATCATTAGAACGTAGGATGGCGCCAATATTTTGAAACTAAGACTAAATAAATTGTAGGTAACTCATTAAATTCTTTCAATTTTCAGTAGAAAAACTTATCAAATCTTTTTAAATGTCTTCCAGTATAACAATTTTGAGTCTATAAATAAGTTTGATTTGAAATTCTCGAAAATTTCTAGTTTTGAATATTTAAAATACTCAATTTTGAATATTTCAAATAATTTGTTTTGCAATGCCTGATCTTAATATCTTTGAATTCCAAAGGTTTCAAATTTTTTATTGTATAATATTAGATTGTTCAGAAGGCTTTATGTAATTAAAAAGTTAAATCAATTGACAATAATTGACAGGGATGGAATTGGAGGTTTAACTATTCAAAAACTGTTACAGATTAAACTATTTTTGCATCTAAACAATAAAAATTATGGTATTTACAGGTGAAATGGTTCAAAATTGTATTAAATACATGCAGGAATCATCGCAACAACTGGTTATTATTCCCCAAGCACAGACATTTTCAGGGTGGCGATTCGGCGGACGATTTCAAATTCTCGGTTCTTCCTGGTCAAGTTTTTCAATTTTCCCGGCCAACTCAAAGTAACAAATTCGTATTTGCCGCAAAACGCAAACATTTATTTCAATTCCTGACGTTTATTATGAACATCTTTCAACACAACAGAGCAAAACATTGTCAAATAAATCAATTTTTGAAAAATACTCAAATTTTCCACTAAAAATATCAATTTTTACTAAAAAAATGAAATAGTTATACTTTTAATTAAAAAAATTAATTCTCAACAAAGAAAAAACAAATTTCCAACAAAAAAGTTGAATTTTCAACCAAAGTGATGAATTTTCCAATAAAATTGTGAATATTCAACAAAAAAATACAATTTTTCAACAAAATACATGTATTTTTAACCAAATAAATTTCAAACAGATAATTGAATTTTGAACTCAAAAAATTATAATTTTCAACCGAAAATAGAATAGTAACATTTTTAGTAAAAAAAATAATTTTAAATGAAACATAGGAGTTTTTAACTAAAACAATGAATATTCAACTGAAATAGTTGAATTTTCAAGCAAAAAATTAATTTTGACTAAAAAAGATAAATTGGCAACAAAAACTTAAATGATTAGATGCTAAGTTAAGAAAATTAATGATTAACCAAACAAAAGAAGAGATGAATTTTCGAATGAAATTGTAAATATTTAACTGAAATAGTTGAATTTTAAATCAGACAGATGAATCTCTTACTGAAATGATGAATCTTTAACCAGAATAATTGAATTTTGGACCGAGAAGATGAATTTATACCAAAAGACGAATTTCAAACTAAAAAAGATCATTTTTTTACCAAAAATTAAATAAATGAATTTTTAGCAAAAAAAAGCATGTTCAGAAAAAAGGGATGAATTTCCAACTAAAATTATGGAACAGTCAACTGGAATAATAGTTACATTTTCATTTAAAAAAAAATCATTTCCAACCAAAAAAGATTCAAAGAAAAAGAATAGTTGAATTTTATGCCAAAAAGATGAATTTTCAACAATGAATTTTTTTTTTAAAAAGTCAAATTTTCCACAAAGTACATACATTTTCAAATAAATAGTTTAATTTTTGAATGCGAAATATCGATTTTCAACGAAATAGTTGAACTTTCATCAAAAAAAGATCAATTGAATTTTCAACAAAGTAGTTACATCTTCAACCAGAGATGAATTTTCAATTAAAATAATCAATCTTCCAAGAGAGAGTGATATTGGGACAGAGGGTGATGAATTAACAAGTGAAAATGCTAATATCCGTAGGATTTTGGAAGTTGAGAAAGAATCTGAATAGCTTTACTCTCATTTAATTTTAATTGTTCTGCAACTTAAATATTTTCAGTAATTTATTTGATAAATTGCATGTTTTCTATATGAAATTATAGACAATGCAATTAATAATTTGATGGAAAAATTTCACCTTATTAGCAAATTTGTTGATGACAGCACTTCCAGCTCACGGAAATTATTACAAAACATTTATTTAATTTTTTCCATGAACATATTGCTTAAAATGTGTTGTCTCGAAAAACATAAATAAGCCACCAAATTGCCACTTCATAACCACCAAATCTTACTACCGATTGGCTCGATTGGGAACGATTGGAAACGATTGAAACTTTGCAACACACAAAATCGTTTCCAATCGTGCACACACGATTAAGAAACACGATTAGAAACAATTCAAATTTCTTTCCATCGTTTTGAATTGTTTTCAATTAATTATTTCTAGAAGGGATGCTATAAATATATATTTTCAACACTTTAAAAGCTTTTACGTTATCATAATATCTCCATTATTTTCGAAATAAATACAATTTACGAAACATTTAAATCTGAAAATCACTTGAACTTATTTATCGTCGATTTAAAAACTGAGCTATAAATCGTTTGAACTTACTTTTAGATCTATATATAATAAAGCTTTCAAGAAAATTAAGATGATATAAAAATTAATTTAGTATACAAAATATATTTTCAAAAATAATTTTTGTTACATGAAAAACTTACGTACAATTATTTTTTTAAGCAATAAAAACTGACATTTTGAAGTTAGATCTGACTAAGAACCAGTTGAAATTGATTGTTTGGATGTATACAAAATATATGCCTATTATTTAAATCCTAAAATTGTAAAATTATTCATTATTTTCAAATATGCAATAAATATGTACTTACATTTAGAAATGGATTTTGGCCGGAATAAATCAAGTTTAACTTCCTGAAACCACACCGCAAGATAACTATAACCATAATTACTGTTTATTTTTCATGAAACCTTTAAATTTTGGTGTTTACATTTATCTGTGTTCAGAAATATTCATTTTTTCCGCGATCGCGTTAGCGCTGTTCGGCTGCTCAACTTCTCAGTTGTACCGAGAACGGCCGCTAAGATGGCACTGCGGTCACGCGCCCAGAGCTACCCTACAGGCCTAAGTAAACTATCCTAATATGAAACAAATATTTTCTATATGCTGCCATGAAATTGAACCTTTTTCGGAGATGTTTTCTAATTGTCTTTTTTTTTAAAGGAAGCCTCCAGTTGGACAGATATATTAAGACTCCAAAACACCAAAGCAATATTCAAGTAGCTTCAACATCCAAATCTCTTGACATCTTTACGGTGAAACGATTTACTGCGGAAGAGGCGAAAATATCGGCTGCCGAAGGTTCTCTGGCTTAACAAGTCGTCACGCACCATCAATCATTCCGATCACAAGACTGCAATACTGCTTTGCAGCGGGAAATTTTTGGAGACTCTGCGATTGCCAAGAAGATTTCGTGCGCAAGAACAAAAACAGAAGCAATAATTTGCAACGTCATTTCGCCACATGTCATGGAATTCCTGGAGAAAGAGCTTAAAAAAACCACTTTCGTCAGCATCAGTACTGATGCCAGCAATCACGGAAGCATAAAATTATTCCCTATTGTAATCCAATTTTTCGATCATGAACAAAGAGGAATAGTGATTCGGATATTGGATTTGTCCAATTTGCATAATGAAAAAGCAGAAACCGTTGCAGCAATGCTTTTCAAAATGGTAGAAAAATGTAGGATAATGAGAACTTAAACTTTGGTGATTTGAATCGTAAAGGCAACAACAATGTGTACAAGCTTCTGGAAGGGAAAATGAAAACAGATTTGATTGGGATGGGCTGCCCAGACCACATAATCCACAACTCTAGTCGGCACGGCCTCGAACAATTTGAACTGTTTGATATCAACATCATCGCTTTCAAAATACATCAATATTTCGCAAATCAAACACTTCGAACAACAGAGTTACAAGATTTTTGCGACATTGTTGATAATGAATTTCGAGATATTCTTTATCATAGCAAAACGCGATGGCTATGCCTTCATCCAGTGGTTCACCGAATCCTGCTGATGTTCGAACCTCTACAATCCTACTTCAAATCCATTGACAAACCTCCAGCATTTATGAAGTCATTTTTCGAGAATGATCTAGCCGAATGTTATCTGCACTTTGTACATTTGTATATGACTCTGTTTCATGATAATATCAAGGAATTGGGAGGGGAGAAAAGACAAGGAAGTGGCGGTTGTGGAGATGGAGAGCTGGGAAGAAAAGTTGGGGGTAATGCAAAATAAAAATAGGATAAAGGATAAGGCAGTTTTCATCGATCACGATTTAACGAGAAAGGAAAGAGATGTGCAGAGAATGCTGAACGACAGGGCTAGAAGGGAGAAGAGTGAAGGGAGATCGGCGAAGGTAGGATATCGGAAAATGAAAATAGACGAGAAAATGTGGGTGTGGGATGAGGAGAAAGATGTGTTGAAGGAAGTGCAGGGGAATTTGTTTCGTAGGCAGTAGGGGGGTGGGGGTAAGGCAGGGTAGAGGAGTAGTGAAGGTGCTGTATTGGAATGTAGCAGGGGTAAAGAAGAAGGACGAGGAGTTCTGGCGTTATATCCAGGAATTCGACGTTGTGGGACTGGTAGAGACATGGGTAGAAAGAAAGGAATGGGATAGGATAGAGCCAAAGCTGCCAAGGGGGTATAGGTGGAGACTTCAGGAGGCGGTCAGAGTGAAGAAGAAAGGAAGGGCCAGTGGGGGAATTATAACCGGGGTTACAGAGAAAAATTAGAGGAAAAATTTCATGGAGAGGAAGAGGGGGAGGGAGTGCAAATGAGGGAAATAAAAATAGGAGGCATAACCTGTAAGTTTGTTACATTGTACAATAAGGAGGGGATGGAAAGAATTAAAGAAAGGGTGGAGGACCTGCTGGGCGAAAGAGAGGAGAGTATGGTGATAGTGGGTGGGGATTTTAATGCGAGGATGGGGAGCGAAGGGGGACTTTACACGGAAGGGGAGAGCTTCGAAAGGAAATCGAAGGATATGATAATAAATAAGGAGGGGGAGATTCTAAGGGACTGGATGGAGGATAGAGGCTGGGCGGTGGCGAATGGTATGGCAACGGGGGACGAAGAAGGAGAATACACATACGTAAGTAAGGTCGGGGTATCGGTGATAGATTATGTGGTTATGAATATGCAAGGATGGGAGGAGACGGAAAAATTCGCAGTAGAGGGGAGGGTGGAATCAGACCATCAGCCATTGAGTCTATGGATAAGAGGTGAGGGTGGCGGAAGACAAGGCAGGGAAGAAGTCTCGATAGGGGAGAGGGTGACCTGGACGAGGGAGGCGGTGGAGAAGTATCAAGAGGAGCTAGGAAAGGTACGCTTTGGAGGGGAGTCGGTGGAAGAGATATGGGAGGATCTGAAAGAAAAGGTGAAAGGTTGTGTGCGAAAGAAGGTATTTTGAAAGAAGAAGAAAGGAATGGTGAAGCTGTGGTGGGATAGGGAATGTAAAAAGATGAAAAGGAAGGTGAAGAGGAAGTACAAGAAGTGGAAAGAGGGTAATGCGAGGAGGGAGGAGTACGTAGAAATGAGGAAGGGGTTTAGAGTGATGTGTAAGAAGAAAGAACAGGAAAAGGAGAAAGAGCTGGAAGAGGAGTTAGCAAATGTTAAGACAGAGGGGGACGTCTGGAAGATAATAAATAGGTTTAGGAAGCGGAGGGTGGGGGCAGCGAGAAGATAGGAAGTGAGGAATGGAGGGAATTTTTTAAAGAATCATTCCAGGGCTTAGATTCAAGGAAGACGGACGGGGGAAGTAGAAGAACGGGGGAGGCAGAGTCAGAGGAGTTGAATGACGAAGAGATAGAGAAGCAGATAAGGAAGTTGAAAAGGTCAAAAGCAGCAGGGTTGGATGGGGTGGAGAACGAAGCATGGCTGTTTAGTACACAAGAGGTTAGGGAGAGGCTGAAGGAAGTAGTGAAGAAAGTATGGAGGGGCGAGGGATTCCCAGGAGGGTGGAGAGAAGGGTTAATAGTGCTACTGTATAAGAAAGGAGATAGAGATAGGCAGGAAAATTATAGAGGGATCACGCTAATGAATACGACGTATAAAGTATACGCGATGGTGGTGGCAGAGAGACTGCGGAAGGATGTCGAGGGGAAAGGAATATTGCTGGTTAGGGAGTGTTGGTGGGAGAAGGAGAACAGGAGAGGGGGTGGGAAGATGGAGGCTGAGAGGGAAAGGTATTTTAGAATGAATGGACTGCAGATGGATGAAATGAGAAGGATGCACGAGGAAGGAAGGAAGGTTTATGACTTGGTTAAGCAAAATGGCATGGAGAGAGGGGAGACAGAGGGGGAAGAGAGAATAAGAGAGTCAAGGTTTAACGGGAACTATGTGTGGATTATGCCAAGGACAAGAGCGCAATATTTATGTGTGAAAGGAGAGAAAGGAAGTCAGGAACTTATAGCGAGGATGAGGTGTGGGTGTATGGAGGGTTTCAATAGGTTCTGGCTCCCTCGGGAGAAGAGGATATGTGAACTGTGTGGAAAGGGGGATGCAAGAGTGGAGCACTGGTTGGAGGAGTGCGTGGAGGTGGAAAGAAGTGAGATAAGCATGGAGGCACTGTTGCATGAAAAGAGGGAAAAAAGGGCAGTAGCATGGGTGAAGGGAGTGTTGGGTAAGATGGAGATGAAGAGAAGGAAGGAGGAAGAGGAATGGAGACGGAAAGATTGTAAATAGGAGAGAAAGTAGATATAAGTAACATGTAAATATTGTAAATAGTAGATAAGTAGTAGGTATTAGAGCGAAAACAGAGGTTGGCAAGCGAGGCAATGCGAAAAAGTAGGGACATGCGTGCGAGGCGAGGCGAAGCGAGGAAGGCAAGGCGATAAAAGCGTGCGACTTAGAGATAAGGAATGGATGGATGTTAGTCTTCAAGGGTTAGTTTTTAAGAAAATTCTGTAAAAATGGAAGTGTAAGCAAGTCAATTTTTTAAGGCCAGCAGGCTGAAAAATAAACGTTTATCTATCTATCAAGGAATTGGAAAAAGAAAAAAACAGTGTCATTGAAACCATCAATTTAATAGGCACTGTGAGTCGTGGTCTGCGCGATAGAATTAACAGTACATTTTTGCCACTTTCTGTTGAAAGTATTCTGAACAAATTACGAAAACTTGTAGAAGATGAGAAATGCGACGATTTCGTCAACAAAGTTATAAAAGTCTACGAGGAGGCTGAGGAATATCTGCTTAAATGGACATCTCTTTC
Source organism: Andricus quercusramuli (assembly GCA_932178445.1). Classification (NCBI taxonomy): domain Eukaryota; kingdom Metazoa; phylum Arthropoda; class Insecta; order Hymenoptera; family Cynipidae; genus Andricus; species Andricus quercusramuli. The sequence goes on along the minus strand of CAKNXH010059255.1, from coordinate 117,419 downwards.
TGATTTACGAGTAAAAATTGTTTGCACTTTTTCCTATATGATTGTAACCTTCTTGTAGTGCGCTTATACTTTGTTTTAAATTTATAAATGGCTTGATTTTCGACTTAATGTTCCAGTCAGTTACGATGACGTGGCGGACACCCTTAATTTTTTGCAAAAAAGAAAGGTGGATTTTGATGAAAGCAAGCTGGTCGATCAATTTATGAATCTAGTGTGGTACATTGAAAAAAAAGAAGATGCCAATTTAAAAAAAAATCTTGTAATGACAAAATTTGCACATTTTTCACTGCAAATCGTGATACATGTACGTACTCTAAAATATTGAAAATTGCAAATTTCTTTTTTGCCATACCGGGACACAATGCTAATTGTGAAAGAACCTTTTCTCTCATAAAGTCGCAGTGGACCGATGAGAGAAATAAATTATTGGTTTCAACTGTGTGCGCGCTTGTTTCTATCAAAGTAAATTTTAAATCATTTACTTGCGTTGAATTTTACCGTTATCTGCTCAAGCCGGAAAATTTAAAGTTATTGCGTGCCATCGGAGATTTTGCAAAATATGCAAATAAACATTTTAAAAAATGGATAATCCAAGAAAAACTTATTTTTGTCTTATTAGGGGGGGGGGGTGGCAAGGTTATGTCCTCCTATTTCCACTTGGGCATCTGGTCACCCTACACAATAAACGAGATAAAAGTTATGAAGAACCTTGGTTGCTCGTAACATACCATACCCCCCCCCCCCCCCCCCCTACTGAGAATGTTCCGGGACAGACCTGCCCAGCTAGGGTAAATACCCGCCGGAAGCACATGTTCCGCGTCCACCACTGTTTCTTCTGGAGAGCAGGAGTGTTGGTCACAGAGAGCAGGAGTGACGTCACAGAGGAGAGATTCTCGCAAGCCTCTACAGCCACTCCCGCTCTCCAGAAAAAATTGCGGTGGACGTGGAACATGTGTTTCCGGCGGGAGCTTCCCCTAGCTGGGCATGTTTGTTCCAGGAGGAAAGCAGAGAATTATGTCACCGGTCATCAAGAGTCATAATTCGTAAAAGTTTTCTCTGTATAGAAGCTATAGGGAACGCGATATTTTCAGTAGTTATACTTCCGGCCGTGAGTTTTTTACAACTTTAAAACAAGAAAAAAAATTCGGTTTTCACAATTGATCTGTTATACAGACACCAAAGAATAAATGAAGGGTAACGGTCCAAAAGGGGGTAAGGGACATTTTGACGAAAATGGGTTTATTGGCCCAAAAATTATTTAAAAATTAAATACACATCCTGTTAAAAGGATTTGCTCGAAATCGCATTTTTCAGTATAGCAATAAAAAGTTGGCGTGACAAAACGGGGGAACGCACATTCTGTGCGTGACACGATTGCAGCGCGCGCAGGCGCAACGTCGTATTTTTTTAATTTGAGTAATTTTCTGACCTTTTGTAAATAATATTTCTCCTCTTAGGCGTTTTTTAATAAATAAAATGACAAAATTAAATTTTTTAAAGTAACATATCAGTATATCAGTGCCATCCTAACCTAAAAATTGAAAACTTTTTAAATTATCATTTTTTTCAAACAAAAAAACGAAGTTTTTGTGACTTAACTAGTTTGTTTTTTATTTACCAACAAAACTTATTCCAATTAAGGTCAAATTTAATATAAAATAATCACATTTAATTACTTTTACGATGAAAAAAGTGAAAAACAATCTGTTACACCGCGACACCGTCATACAAAAATTTCATTTCCTCTGAACTGAATAACTTTTTTGGATCAAAAATTTTTTATTTTAATTCAGAATTCCTATATCTCAAAAGCATATTCTTATTTTTGTAAAAAAAATCAAAATTATACTTTTAATCGCTACCGCAAACCGATTTTCAAACCTGTGAAATTCTAGGGTCAGCATTCTCGGTCGATTTTCTCCAAACTGGTTAGCTTTTTTACTTCAAACATTGTTTACCCATATTCACACAAGATCTCGGGAGCATGTTTTTATTTTTTGAAGAAACTAAACATGGAATT
>CAKNXH010059255.1:94936-115389 GCA_932178445.1 Andricus quercusramuli | reverse complement strand
GGGAATGGACTTTTGTTTTAACTTTAAATGGTGATTTCGATTTTACAGACTGTTTTTTCGCTCTCCTGAAAAGTTGTCAAAATGTTCCTTACCCCCTTTTGGACCGCTACCCTTCAAATATCGACTCTCCACGAGGCTTTTTTTAAACTGACCCATCAGTTAAGTTCAAGTAAAATTACCAGATACGTGGACTATTCATTTCTTCACACACCCTGCGTCCCAATAAGAATCACGATTCATGTGCGACCTGAATGGGGAATTTCACATTTTTACAACGAAATTATATTGTGGCTATTTCCTTTACGCGAGGTGTACATGTGGATCATTTTATGTCTAAACCAAGTATTTGTAATAAATAACCCCTTTTCTAAGCATAAGCTAACTAATCTTTCCCCATTATAATTTTTTCTTGAATCCCCAAAATTACCTAGTACCCTTTCTGTATCTGTACCCTGACGTTGGATACGCCGACCCATATCCATTCATATCCCCTAGTAGAATGATTCTTTCACCATGATCGCAAGTACTTATTGTATCATTTAAAGTGTCCCAGAAGGCGTCTTTGACTTCTCTCGGATCACTATTAATTGGGGCGTAGCACGCTATGATAAATAATCTTCTGATTCCTACCTTCACTGTAACCCACAGAAATCTGGGCGATACATAACCTTGATCTTTGAGATGCTGTTTTGCTTTTTCATTCATAATGAAACCGACATCTTCAAAACCGCCTTTTAACACCCCATTTTCTATGTCTCTACTTTCGCAACCCTTTTTCTTCGTCTCAGGTACACATAGGATATCTAGTTTCCTTATGTGCATTTAGTTTCTCGTAATTCTCTTACCTTAAGATCATTTACTCCTCTAGCGTTCCAAATACCCAGTCTCTATTCATCGCCTGAAACTCGACCTTTACTTTTTGCAACAAAAAAACATGTTTCATTTTTGCTTGTAGAACATACGTTTTTCAAATTATAATTAACGGTTAGATTACACAGCCACACAAAAAAAAATCGTTTTTCGGGCCTGGAGGTCAGACCATGATGACTTTATGTTTCTTGGGTCGCTAAATCCGAATCCGAGGTCTAAAAACCCCCAGCACATCAGGGTTCTGACAAAACCTCATAAAATTTTATTTTTCCAAGTCCCGGGGTCAGACCATGTTTATTATATGTTTTTGGGGTCGCTGAATCTGAATCCGAGGTCCAAAAAACCCCAGCGTCTGGCCCCCGGACTTGGAAATTTTTACATTCTCATTCTAATGAGAAGGTATTGGTTTTATGTAAAATTTGACTTGGTCGGTTTTCATCAAATCTCCACGTTTTGAGACCCCCTGAGCTAGAAAAAAAGGTTTTTACCAAGGTAACTGTCTGTCTGTCTATAGGCACGATAACTTTCGAAAAAATAATCAGATTGGGGTGTGCTTTGGCACACTTCTTTAGGGCCTAAAAAGAAAGAACAAGTCTTTCTGGACCTCGGGTTCGAATTCAGCGACCCCAAAAACATATAATAAGCATGGTCTGACCCCCGGACTTGGAAATTTTTTTAAATGAGGTTTTATGAGGTTATGTCAGAACCCTGACGTGCTGGGGTATTTTAGACCTCGGATTCGGATTCAGCGACCCAAAAAACATATAGTCATCATGGTCTGAACTCCAGGCCCGAAAAACGATTTTGTTTGTGTGGCTGTGTGTTATCTAAATAATTACACAGAAAAATTCATTAATTTGGGAATAAGTACAGAATATCTACGTGCTTAACTATTTTCATAATTTACAATTAATATTTATCATTTACAAATTTTGAAGTTAGAAAATTAAAAAAAATAAATCACGGAAGGAAGTAAAAATTTTTTTCTCCAAATTTATTACTTTTTAATATCGATGATCTACTATAAACAGTGTATAACAAATAATTTTTGAAGTATTTAAAGCACGAATTTAAAAGAATAATAAGATAGTTAACTAAACAACAAAATACTGCAAACTGCTTATTTTTTGTAGAAATTTTATAGGTTTACAGTAATTGTGATCAGGGCCGGCGGAGACTGTGTGGAGTTAAGGAGTACGACCAAAGTACGACTCCACACCTGGGAATTCAGAAGGCATTTCCATATCTTGCAATTTTTTCCATCAGTAATTTAATTTGTTCTGACGCAGATTCGTAGATCTGGTCAGTAAGTTTATTTTAATGAAACACAAGTTGACGCCGTAGCAGTCAGGCAAGGAATGATGCCTTTGGGGCCGAGGCCCTGCCGGGTCGGTCCCATGAAGAAAGAATACAGTGTTCTGCCCTTATCTGTATAAAGGGAGGGAGTGATATCTATCTATTCTTTGCCTAGGAAACTACACTATTTTGGAAGAGTGCGTTTATGAAGCAAGCATATTTTTACTTATTCATTCTAGCTTCACACCTCCCCTGTTAGAGTGAATTTCTCCTGAAATTCTTCGTAGTTGCATACATCACTTTCTCCTAAACTCAATAGGTTTATTATCTAACTTACTCTCTAAATCGATAGAAGGCCCGCTCGCTGGTAAATAGGTGACAACTTGTGGTATTATTTCGTTGTTTATCTTATTGGTGGTACAACAAAAATTAATGCAGAGGTTAGGGAGACATTTCCGAATTAATTCGCAAACTCCGCATTTATAAAGCGAAAATACTGAAATAAGGATTAGCGAAGTGTAGCCTAGATAAGAAAGAATGTCCGTTGCCTTTTGTTTCCAAGAATGAGATCTTCTAATACTCCGTACTTTATTCAAAACAGTTTCTATCTCATCTAAAGATTTTCCGGCTAATTTTAACTCCTGGTCATTTAGTTGTCCTTTTAAGGGTAGGAATTCATATTTTACAAGATTTAGATCGTATTCTGAGAATGGAATTGTGACATTTTTTCGATATGAAAAATTCTGTGTTTTTACTTTTGTTTTGCTTAATTTTACAATAGTGTATTCGGTATGTAGGATACAGTTATCTAGAGCTTTAATCAAAGTAACTCCTGTTATTGTCTTTTCATAGTTTGAATTTTCACAGTAGATTTGTACGATCTCCTCCTTGTTTGGAATCATAATAACACCCTGCTCGTTTTGTAGAATGTAAAATACAGTTTGATCGATAATAATTACGTTTATCTGGCACATTTTATTGTTTATAATTTTAACGCTGTTTTTTATCAATTGTGTTTCACAGGATTTAGTTTCTGTTAGGAGATAGCTAGGGTTCTTTCTTTTACAAAGTTTGGTAATGGGATTACGGTGATAAAATTATCCCCCTTTCGTAGTGGTATCGGAATTAAGTGATTTATTTTATAAATATCTTTTTCAAAAATCGGCGTTTGAATTGAGTAGACAAATTTATTATTTATCAATAAAACATTTATTTCGGCAATGTCAATCAAATGTTGATAATTTTCTTCTACTAACTGAATGCTATGTTTTTCATTGTTTTCCTCTTCGAATTGTTTAAATCCCTCTATAAGTGTACTCGGAGGTAGAATTTGTGGATGTATGATTCCGTGTTTACCGTCATTTATTGCATCAATTAATAATGATATGTCTTCACTTAATTCGGATATAACAACTGTCATAATTGTGATCTGATTAGCCATTACTATATTTTCGATATTTTCATTACTCTTATTGGCTAACTTGTTATAACTATCTACAATGTTTTTATTTTTTTAAAACAAGGAATCTACGTCATGCGCGGCTGAATTTAAAATAGTCCTAATTACTTTAGTCTGATTTTGAAGTGACATTTTTAACATTTTGTTTTGGGAATACAATTGGTCGAGTTCATGGTTGATATAATCTAAATCACCTTCGGATAGTGTTCCGAAAAGTGTCTTTGAGATGCTTCCAACAAAATTAAAAGCTCCCCTTTTGTACCGATTTTTTCCTAATAACTGATTGAGTAACAATCTTCAAGTATTTAACCTTTTAATTCGGGACTATAAGGTTTCTAGTTCAAATTGTTCCAAACATTGATTACATCGTTCGAAGACCGATTTATACAAGAGATTAATTTGTTCGTATCTTTTGTCAATATTGTGTGTGTCAACGGGTGAAATGAGTCGCCATGTAGTGTGGTAGATTTTCGCTGTACCAAGGTCCTCGATGAATATGGTGGAACCATCGAGTGAAGTGAGGGTCACGTTAGCAGATGTAATCGAAAGAAGTGACAGCAGTAACCAAGTAAAATGCATTCTAAAAAAAACAAAATGAACCGATCAAGCTATTGGTAGAAGGGTTTCAACCTATTAGCGTGTACAGTGTAATGTTGATTATTGTATAGAATTTCATAATCAGAGGAACGAACGCGTTTGCATACGGTGTAGGGTCCGAGCCATTCGCTCGCTAATTTTGTTTCTTTACTGTCATTATGCAATAATACTAAATCTCCTGGTTCGAAAAGAGGATTACTAATAATTATTTTTGCATCCTGCTGCCTTTTTAATCGTTCCTGTGTTTTTTGAATGGCAGTTCTTCCTTTTTCCAAATATTCCTCATGTCTCTTTCGCCAAATGTCTAACAGTTCTTGATGGGTTAACGACGTGGTTGTTGCTAAGGCTGAAGGTAAATTGGCTTTTCTTCCGAATGTCATTTCAAACGGCGTTAAACCTGTGCTTTCATGGACTGCGGTATTAAATGCTAAGCATATAAGGTTCAAGTTTTGATCCCATTCCGTCTCATTATCGGCCATGTATGTTTTTAACAAATCTTTCATTGTTCCGTGAGTTCTTTCGAGGGCTCCATTGCTTTGTGGATGGAAAGCAGTTGTTTTGATATGCTTGATTCTAAAAAGGTTTTCAAATTTTTGAACTAATTCCGATACAAAGTTAGCGCCCTGGTCAGTTAAGATGTGCTTTGGCGAAGAAAATATGTAAATGTAGTGATCTAGCAGGTTTGTTAGTATGCTTTCGCTTGTCGTTTCCCACAGTGCTATAAGAATTATGTATTTCGTAAGCACATCTTGCATGGATAAAATATATTTGTTTCCACTCGTTGTTTCCGGTAATGGGCCAACTATATCCATCGCGATCTTCTCATTTGGCTGCGTCGGCATTTCCGGAATGACTGCTTCAACCTTGGGACGAATTCTGGTCAATTTTTCGCGTTGGCATGTTTGACATTTCTTAACGAAGTCGATTACATCTTTCTCCATATTTTCCCAAGATGTTTGTTCGCGTAGTCTTTTGATTGTCTTATTCTCGCCAAAGTAGCCAGTGGCCACGTTTCCGTGTGCCTCTTTCAACAGATTTTGTTTATCTTCTTCACTCAATTTTTTGTCAGGTCGTTCGCACAGGAAAAATGTGTGTTCTGTGAATTTTTTCTGTAATAGAAAATTCAAAATATCTCCGATGCGTACACGTTCCGTAATTTGGATTAAGGGATCTTCCGTGTGAAATTTAAGTATGCTCCAGGTTTTGTTTCTGGTAAAATCTTTAATTTTTATGTCGAGGAGTTTGACCCATTTTTCTTCATCATAGTCTGGCAACTGGATTCTTAGCAAAGAGAAAATATTTTGTTTGCTAATTTTAATCCAATTCTTTCCGGTGGCCAGAGGTTTGATTTTTAATTTACTAGGCAGGCGGTTCCTTTTCCAGATTGCGTAATCGTTTTGAATTTCTCTTTCATCTATCGGTTCGTGATTTCGCAATCTTTCAGAAATTGGTTGGTTAATTTCGCCTGATGATGATGATGATGTATCAATCTCATCGACTTCTTGGGAGTCATTTACTTGATTTATTTGTGCATTCTCTCCCAATTGTTCTAAGAGATTTCGATCTTGAATAGGGTGCATTCTTGAAAGCGCGTCAGCTGCCGTGTTTTCCTTTCCTTTTTTATACATAATCTTGTATGCGTATGCTTCCATCTGAAATCTCCACCTCATCAACCTGGAAGAAGGGTCTTTCACGTTAAAAAGCCACGTCAGAGCTTGATGGTCCGTTTGTATTATGAATTGACGTCCAAGAAGATATTGTCGAAGACGCTTAACTACCCATACGATTGCTAATGTTTCTTTTTCGGTAGTGGTGAAGTTTAGCTCGGGTTCGTTTAAAGTGCTTGAGATGTAGCAAACTGGGTGTCCCTGTTGAGATAAAATTGCCCTCAGCCCAACATTACTTGCATCAGTGGTCAGAGTAAATGTGTCCTTAAAGTCAGGATATCTTAATACCGGTGCTGAGCAAAGAGCATCTTTCAACATTTTAAAACTTGTTTCGCAAGATGGCGTCCAATTGCAGGATTGATTTTTCTTCGTCAGTGCTGTCAATGGTTTAGCTATCGTGGAGAAGTTCTTTATAAATATCCTGTAATATCCACCTAGGCCCAAGAAAGACATGACTTCTTTTTGTTTCTCGGGTCTTTTGAAATTTTGGACAGCAGATAATTTATATGGGTTTGGTTTCACTCCGTTTTCCGTGATCACGTGTCCCAGGTATTCCAGTTCCGGTCGAAGGAACTCACACTTGTCTGGTTGAAGTTTGAGTCCCGTAGCCCGTAAACGTTCAAACAAGATAACGAGATTTTCGTTGTGTTCTTGGAGTGTGCTTCCAAAGATCACAATGTCGTCCAGATAAGCGAAGCATATTTTTCCTAGTAGTCCCCTTAATGCTGTGTCCATCATTCTTTGAAATGTGGCTGGAGCGTTTTTGAGCTAGAACGGCATGCGGTTATAGTGAAAATGTCCTTCAGGTGTAGAAAATGCGGTATATTTTTTTGAGTCCTCGTTCATTGGAATTTGGTGAAATCCTGAGCTCAAATCAAAGGCTGAAAAGAATTTTGCTTTTCCCAAGTGGTCCAAAATTTCTTCGATTACAGGAAGTGGGTGGGCATCTTGATCTGTTTTTTCGTTCAATTTCCTGAAATCAATCACAAGCCTCCATTTAGGTTTTCCTGACGCGTCGCGTTTTTTCGGGACTACCCAAAGTGGTGAATTGAATGGTGAGTCCGAGGCTTCTATTATTTTCTTGGTTAACATTTCGTTTACTTGATTTGAAATTTCTTCTTTGTGACATTCCGGGTGTCGCGGTTGACGTATATTAATATTTGCTTCGTCTTTCACGATGATTTTATGTGACGCGAGACTTGTGCATGGTCGTGGGTCTCCTTGAAGTGAGAAAATGTCGTGATAAGAGATCGCTATTTTTTGAATCTGTGTTTTGTGGGCATCTTCAATGTGTTCAAGTCTCAAATTTCCATTCAATAATTTCAATCTAGCGTTTAATTCCTTCTGCGTAATGTAAGTTACACGCTCTTCTCGTTCTGGGCCAACATTGATAAACTTTTAATTTATCTCTTCGTCACTCAATCTCAAATCTGTTTCGGTTTCGTTACTAACAGGAATCATAACTTGTGAGTCAACAATACGGTAAATAGAGTTTGGAATGTAGGTATTATCTTCTATGAGAATGTGCCCCTGTTTTTTGTTTGTTTTCACGGTTATCATTTTTATGGTGTTTTTTGGGATAAGGATACCGTCTTACTCTAAAGGATAGACCTTGTCGTCTAGTCGGAGGGACCTGTTGGACAAGTTAAACTGATAAGAGTATAGGAATGGTGTTCCGATGATGCCTTCCTCGGGTATAGGAAAATTTTCTGGTACAATCACAAAGAGATGTTCTTTCCCTTGAAACTTAAACGTGGTGGCTTGGTTTGTCCGGTGCTTATCATTTCCCATTGAAAAACTCTTTGTCCATTGGAATTCTCTGGTGGTATTTATTAATGCAATTTTCTTTTATTAGATTTATCGATGCGCCACTATCGACTAATAATTTTACAGGTTTAGTTGCTCCGTGTAATTTTCCTCTGATAGAGTATAATCTTCCAGATATTGCTGATACTCTGTCTCCGTCTCCATTTCCGTTTCCTGAATATCTTCTTCCATTTCCCCTTGGAGATAATTCACGCGATTCGGAGGTCGACTTCCCGAGGCTTTTGTATGAAAATTTTTTTGCTTGGAGAAACATTGATTTTCAGTGTGTCCAGGTTTTTTACAGTGACTGCAAAATAACTGGATTCTCTGCTGCAAAGGCATGCTGTGATTTGGAGGATTATTTAATGAAGGGTATTTTTGTTTACTGAATTGAGAGTTTGAGGATTGAAAAGGAGATTTATTGAGGGTTGTGCGAATAGGTAGTTGGGGTTTAATCGTGTTTTTGGATAAGCGAATTTTACTTCTTTCAGCTAACCAGACTTCTGATTGGATTGCCATTTGTTGTGCTTCTCTAACATCGCTAGGATTTTTGCTTGAAACTCGGTCTGAAAGTTCTTCTCTTAAATTCATTATGTATTTTTCGAGAACTGTTTGCTCTTCATTTTTTATGCAAATTTCTCGTTCGTGTGCTAGAGGGTTTTTTGATTGTACAGCAGTACAGAAGTTCGTGCATTCTTTGGTTGAATCTTCCATTGAAATGCTGCGTACTTTCCCCAGTTTCTTGGACTACTTGTGATAGTTTGGTGCGATGAGTTTCTAGTGATCCAGTAGTTCCAAAGTTAGTTCTGAGAGCTTTGAAAAGATCATCATAATCTTGAATCGATAAGAAACGAATAGATTTTTCCGCTTCTCCTTCGATTTTTTCTGCAATGATCCAGTCTAATAAAACTCCTGGATTTGAACACTGCGATTTAATTCTTTTCACAAGAGTGATGAAGGGTTCGACTCCCATATCGTCTTGTCCATTAAATTTTTTAATTAATTTCACTGCATCTCTCGCAGGGATAGTTTCGCTTGTGGTCGAAATTCTTGCATTCGAACTTCGTGAGAGCCTATCACTTATAAGGATGGCTTCATTTGGGGTTGTTACTCTTTCATTTGACAACCTCTGTAGAAGCCTAGGGTCAATTTGTTCTCTCGCTAGCGAATCTGCTGGTTCTGCAAACAATGTGTCGTTGTTACCTACTCTAGATTCTTCATCGTTCTCCCTCTCGCTTTCATCTGAAGTCACCAGATCAACATTTTTTGCTATCGAGCGAATTTCTTCTTTACGCGTATTTATTGCGAGTTCCATGTGGGACATCCAATCTGATAATTTTGTTAGCATGCCAATTATATCGGCATTAGTAAATACAAGAGGGGTATCTTCCGTCTGTAAAGTTGCGTTCTTCTGATTTCCGTCTGCCATGATTTTCTTCGTAATTTTTCATGAACATTTAAAATTTCTGAAGACGGAACTTAGAAATTTGATCGTGAGCTTTGACTTTTTTTTAATAACAATTGTTTTTAAACTTCCGAACATTTACAATTTTACATAAACATGGAACTTAGAATTTTTTTCTTAACAAAAAAAAAAAAAAAGGAAAAATATTGTATTCGCGACAGTTGTATTTATAGTTCTTAGACATTTTAGAAGACATGGACCATATTTTTAAGCGTATTAAAATTTTTTTTTATAATATTTATATTCTCGGCATAATACTGCGCCGAGTCTGGGCCAAACTCTGGACCTTGCTCTAAAAACATGGTTTGCCGTAGTAGAAGTCAAACTGGGCCCAGTGATGCGCCTTTGCTGGGCCAGACTCTGGCTTTTCCTATTAAAAATGTTTTAAATAAATAATTTATATCGATTACAATTTTTCTTCGTGTAATATTTCGTTTTTCCGCGTTTTCGACTACTTTAAAACTTTCTACAATGACAGGAAATGTATAATTTTTTAGGAACATTTAAAATTTTTCCCGACGGAACTGAGAAATTTGATCTTCAACTTTGACAGTTTTTCAATGACAAATTTTTTCAAACTTACGTGTAAGGTTTGATTTTTAGGTGTTTTAGACCATTTTACAACGTTTAAGATGGACATAAAATTTAATTTTTTCTGAACATTCACAATTTTACATAAAGATGGAACTTAGAATTTTTTTCTTAACAAAAAAAACAGGAAAAAAGTTGTATTCGCCACAGTTGTATTCATAGTTCTTATACATTGCAGAATGTGAACCATATTTTTAAACGATTACAATTTTTTTTCAATATTATGGTTTGCTGTGGCGAAAGTCAAACTGGGCCCAGTGATGCGCCTTTGCTGGACCAGACCTTGGCTTTTCCTATTGAAACATGTTTAGCCAAAGTAAATACGAAGTTTGGAACAGCAGTGCACCGAGTCTGGGCCACACTCTAGCTATTGTTCTTAAAATATGCTTTACGTACTAAAAGTAATAGTGGGCCCAGTGATGCGCCTTTGCTGGGCCAGACTCTGGCTTTTCCTATTAAAACATGTTTAGCCAAAGTAAGGCGTCAACGGCGATACCACGCTGAAAACACCAGTTCCCGTTAGATCACTGAAGTTAAGCAGTGTTGGGCGCGGTTAGTACTTGGATGGGTGACCGTTCGGGGAATACTGCGTGTTGTTGACCCATCGTGGGTGTGGTGGACCCACACGGTAGTATTTATCCACCTAGAAACACTACCCGAATCGGGTAGTGAGGCAATGAACTTTCGAGTTCGAAATGCTAATCAATTTTTTTTATTTTTTTTAGCCAAAGTAAGGACGAAGTTTGGAACAGCAGTGCACCGAGTCTGGGCCGAAGTCTAGCTCTTCTTCTTAAAATATGGTTTACATACTAAAAGTAATGCTGGGCCCAGTGATGCGCCTTTGCTGGGCCAGACTCTGGCTTTTCCTATTAAAACATGTTTAGCCAAAGTAAGGACGAAGTTTGGAACAGCAGTGCACCGAGTCTGGGCCGAAGTCTAGCTCTTCTTTTTAAAATATGGTTCACGTACTAAAAGTAATAATGGACCCAGTGCTGCGCCTTCGCGGGGCCAGACTCTGGCTTTTCCTATTAAAACATATCGAGCCAGAGTAAAGACGAAGTTTGGAAAAGTAATGCGCCGCGTGTGGGCCGATCTCTGGCTTTTCCTCGTAAAACATGCTTTGTCGTGATAAAAGTGACACTTGGTCAAGCAATGTGCCATCACTGGGCCAAGCATCGGCGGTAGATCGACAAATTTAAATAGCCAATATAGGCAGCCAGTGCGGGCACAACACTGGGCCAATTAAAATGCCGATATTGGCGCAATAACATTAGCCGCTCCCCTAGCAGAAGAAACGGAAAGGCTCGGAAAGAAGGTTTCGTTCCGACTCTTTCCGAATTGTATGGGACCTTTGCTTCCGATTTCTTTCCGAAGGTTTCCGACGTATTTCCGAACTTTCTCCGAAGTGTCCCACTGCATCTACTTCTTTCTGAACCTTTCCGATTTCATTCCGAATAAATGTCGCAGTGTCCCAATAGCTTATTCCAAATTTTCACCTGTGTCCCACTAGTTTATGTTCGTTCCAAATGTTCCGATTTCTTTCTGAATAAATGTGCAATGTAAAATATAAATCAAATTATGTAATTATTATACAGGGTGATTCACACTTCATCATACACCTTGTATATACAGATTCCTTGTCAAAAACCAAACAACAAATTACAATGGCAAAATGTTGTACGCTCAATAGTTTTTAAACTATTGATAATTGCAGCGAGCCAATAGGAGGTTGTTATTATCGCGCGTTCATGAGCAACTTGCGCGAACGAACTGTTGATGTCTTACTTCAAGTTAGTAAAAAAAGTCGTAACAGTCAGACCAGAGACAAAAGGTTCGAAACAACGTGAAGTTCGTTAAACATATCACTGCCACTTGTTTGGGGAATCCCCCGATTTAAATACTAAATTTAAACTAAATCTAAACTAAATTATTACAGATAGCAAATCTCAACTTTAAAATTCATTTTTAGCTGCAGTTTCATAAAAAAATGCAATGCATAAATCGAATATCTTGTTTCAAATTCTGCAGACATAAATTTCAATAAAATTTTTATTTACTCGTTCTAACCGAAGTCTTTTCTGTTTTTTAAAAGAGTCTGAATGTTATGTAAATTAAAATCATCATAAAACTTGAAGCAAATAGACTACTTATTTAGGCTTCTAAATAAATTATCACGGAAGTAAGTTCATTCCATTCTCTAATCTTATAGTCATTGTTAATTTTGTTAAAATACAAGTAACTGAAATTCTTCAAGGAATGGAAAAGAACGACTTGTTCGGGTAGAATAAGTGTTTTTTTATTTTAGACTTGTTAATACATTTTCAAGAAAGAAAGTCTACTAAGCTTAAAGAATGTTAGTTTTTTAGATTTAGAAACATTCGATGATATTCAAAAACATTTTAAATATTCAAAAATGTTACAGGGAATTGTAAAGAATTCTGTGGAATTCAAGAATCGATTACATCATCACTCGCTGGAAGCTAAGTCCTCCACATAACTTGAGTAATTGGTAAATAATTAGGAAATTTAGAGAAGTTAAAAGTTTTCAAATACCAAATAATTCAATTTCTATTCTCATAGCTTGAAAAGTATTAAAAACTTTTTAATTTTTAATGAAAAAATTTTGAAGGAAATTCTACGGAATTCGGGAGAATTCTGTGGAATTCAAATAACAAGTTCAGCTTCATTCACTGCTAGAGTAGCATTCGATCTAACTTGACTAATTTTGCAGAATGCAAAGAATTCAGGAGGCTTCTACAGAATTCAAAGCAAATTATGCATTTAATTCAGGTAATGAACTCCTCGAGAAATATTTTGCAATTTCGTTGGCAGTGAATGATACTTGATAATTTTCGAATCTCGTTTAAGTGTGAAGTTGCACCAAAGAGTCAAAACCTTCTGCAAAAATAAACGGAGGGAAAATTATACAATCTGAACAGGCATTCTCATACTAACTTTAAGTAAGACATCAACAGTTCGTTCGCGCAAGATGCTCATGAACGCGCCAGAATAACAACCTCCTATTGGCTCGCTGCAATTATCAATAGTTTAAAAACTATTGAGCGTACAACATTTTGCCACTGTGATTTGTTGTTTGGTTTTTTACAAGGAATCTGTATATACAAGGTGTATGATGAAGTGTGAATCACCCTGTATATGTATTATTTATATATATATATATTTATTTTTCAATAAATAAATATAATATATAATAACATATAATTTACTTATAAATTTATGAAATTTTGTTTAAAATTAAATGAATTGAATATTAATTTAAATAAATGTATAAACATAATGAAATATAAAAATAAATATAACTAAAAGGAATATAAAACTAATGAATATATTTTTAGTCATGTTCTGCTAAATTTTCAACAATTTATTCAAATTAACTTTAACTTCCGAATTTTCTTCTGTATGTCTCACTGTTATTTATTCTCTATTGAAAATAAACGGTCGTATACGCAGATTTCTCCTGAAAACCTATAAATAGGAAAATTTCATAACTATCAAGAAAGCCTTTTTTACTTCCACACTTCAAATATTCCATCTGCGCAACTATCATTTTAATTACTGTATTTCCTCTTTTCATAAAATTGCTTTTTTGTATTGTGAAAAAAACTGTATATGAGATATAATTTGCCCTAAGCTGGACTTGTACACGCATCACTTGGCTCCATTTCTATACTGACACTAAAAAAACAGATTTACTCCAAGAATAACTGCACAAAATAATGTTTGACTGAAAACACCATGGGAAAATAGGTATTTCCGAAAATTTGTGTGATTCTAAACAAAAATCTTGGGAAAATCGCTATCAGTGTCTCTTGAATCGCCATTTTGTTTCTTCGATTTTATTCATATCGATTATGGCAGCTATTCGATTGCACTGAGCTTGATTGAACCAAAGATCATTTGTAGGAAAGCAATTGAATGTGATTATATTTTTTATGAGATCTACAAGAATCATTATCATTGGCAGATGTTGACGCTCATTAACGACATTTTTAAAAACTTATAATGACATTCAATTGTTTTGGTTCAGTCGAGTATCAGTGCAATCGAATACTTACTATCGATTGGGTTTATCGATTGCACAACTGAAAGCGAGTGAGTGAGTAAGCGACAATCTTGGATCAAAATGGCGCTGGAGACAAGCAGAGACGACGAGATGCTGTCAGAGCTTTCCCGAAGATTCTTGATTGAAATCGTTGAAAACACAACAAATTTCGGATATTCCTATTTTCTCATAGTGCTTTCCAGTGTTTGCAGTAAAACGTTATTGCGGGGTCAGTTACTTTTTCAGTAAACCTTGTTTCTTATTGTGAATATGGAAATCGACCAAAGTGACGCTTGTATGGCTTTTCATCATTCAGTCCGCAGCTCAGTGTAATTTATATTTCATAGTGTATTATTTTTACCATACAAAAAAGGAATTTCATAAAGGACTTATTATACTAATTACAAATGAGAAACGCGTAAATGGAATATTCGAAATTTGGAAAGTTTAGATGCGATAATATGCAGCAATAATGTACGTAACGTACGAAAGTCAAAAAGGCTTTCTGAGTTATGAAATTTTTCTATTTCTAGGTTTTTAGGAATAGTCTTCGCTGGATTCAAAGGAATCAATAGGATTACTGCAATTTAAAATGCTTTGAAGATAAAAATATATTATTATTATTACGAGAATATTGTTTTTTTCTTATTCGATTCGTAAAGAAATTGGATACATTCGGAAAGAGTAAAGTGGGGAGTCATTCGGAAATAATCGGAAAGAAGTCGGAGAGTGGGACATTCGGAAAGACTCGGAAAGGTTCATGGGACAGCTCGACGTTCGGAAAGAAATCGGAAGCAAAGGTCCCATACAATTCGGAAAGGATCGGAACGGAACCTGTTTCCGAACCCTTTCCGAAATCTTTCCGACGCGGTCTTTCCGAACCTTTCCGTTTCTTCCGCTAGGGTCTTTGGCTGCCGAAATTAGACCAAGCCTGGGCCGTGTGTTCAGGTCCGGCAATTCGCACTTGGGTATGCGTCCATACTGTCCATATATTATTTCACCAATTTGTACGTCTATAATATTATATCGCTTTCCCGGATATTATTAATCATTCAATTATGTCCCATTCTAACATTTTCTTTGCAAGAGTGTTAATAATTTTTATTTCGAAAGGCTGTATATTTTGATGTTAATCTATGATTGCACGTAGTAATAATTACACTTTTTTGTATAGAAAGAATTCATTAGAATACAAATATTTTACTGAATTATTTGAAATTTAATATTTAATTTTCATTCAAACATACACATATTTGTTCTAACCTCTAATGTAATTTCTTTTTGTAAGGGTTCAGCTGATAAGGCTTGGTATTTCCTTTATAAAAGATATGTTCACACCCCTGGCGGACCGGCCGAACGGAGGGGATACGCTACAGCGTATCCTTATAGTATCCCCATCGTATCCTCTCCGTATCATGCAAGAAAAACTCATTAAAAAAGAAAGATGAACGTTTCACTTGTTGAAATTCGGATTCTACGTGAAATTTTGCGTGAAGAGGTCACGGAGTAATCGCAATAGTTTTTCTTGCAACATTAAAAACTTTTAGAAAATATAATACTTTTTGATAACGTGGGCTGAAGGCGACTTCAAGCGCATCCATAATCGCGTAAGTAGTATATTGCGCGCGCAATTTAAGAATAAAATTCAAAATTGCAAATGTGGAAAATAAATGTAAATGAGTATAATAAATAATGAAATTAATGTAAGAAAAGGTGGCGATGTTTCAAATTAGCAGGTAGATTGTAAAAAGTTTGTCGCAGTCGTAGAATTTTAATTTTTTACAATTTACAGGATCCGACCTTATCGACTGCGGTAACATACGAGATACTGAAAGCCAAACAAACGCACGATATAAAAAAAGTAAAAAGAAGAAAAATGTTGCTTTTTGTTCTTTTTGAAAGACCGACAAGATCATCATAACAACTTTTTGAATTTGCTTGAAAATCGAAAATTCAAATTTTTTGACCATTGGTTCTGGTTTTAACCACACAAAAAAAATAATGAAAAATGAAAAATTCCATTTTGCGGTGAAACTATGCAAAATACGAAAAAAAGTTGGTAAACAAAAATTGTTAAGCCAAAAAAGATCTATAAATTTACTATTATCGATTTTTATAGGATTCGTAGTTTTCGTTTTAATTGTATGAAATAGCATTAAAAATAATAAAATCGAATTTTTGAAAAAAGGACTGAAGATACGGGGAAAAAATACAACAACCAAAGTTATTCAACCAACAAAGTTCTAAAATTCTTTTTAAATCGTTTTTGGAGAGGACGCGTAGTTTCTCTTTTATTTGTGAAAAATAACATTTAAAGGTAAAAAATTCAATTGTTGAAAAAACGATACAAGCTACGAAAAAAAGTAAACAAGCAAAAGCTGTTCAGCCGAAAAAGAGCTACAAATTTGTTAACAGATTTTATAATACACTAGATAAATTTTTAAAAGAAATATTTGAATGTCATTCAAAAAAGATTTTACTTGACTTTTCAAAACCAAAATATGAATTTTAAACTATGTTTTCTACGAAGATACTTGAATTTTCAACCCAAAAAGACGAAATTTCAACAAAACAGTTCAATTTTGAATAAAAAAGGATGGCTTTAAGTCATCAAGTATCTTCGTAAAAAATATTAGTTTAAAATTCATATTTTTGTTTGGAAAGCCGAGTAAAATCTTTTTTGAATGAAATTCAAATATTTCTTTTGAAAATTTATCTAGTTTATTTTAAAATCTGTTTTCGTAGAAGTTTGATCTTTCTTGGATACAAATGCAACTGTTTGATTGAAAGGTACTCTTATTAGTTTGAGAATTCAACTATTTTGATGGCAAATTTTTGTTGAACCACTTTGCTAAGAAATCATTTTTGTTGAATATATATTTTATTTAAAAGTTTACCTATTATGTTGTAAGATGATATTTTTCAATTCTTTTGTTTCTTGACTGAGAACTCTTTATTTAAGGAAAGTCCGTCTTCTTTATTTCAAAGTTCTTTTTTTCAAATAAAAATTTTTATCTTTTTTGGTTAAAATATGCACTATTACATTTTTTTGTTGAAACTTCATCTTTTTAAGTTAAAAATTCAATTATTTTTGTAAAAATGGAATGCTTTTGTTGAAAATTCAAGTATTTCGTTAAAATCACGTTTTTTATGATAGGAAAGTCATTTTTTTTATATAAAATGAATTAATTTTAAAGTTTTTGCTTTGTATTTGAAATATTGTTTCAATCCGTTTATAAAATATCCACTTTTGAAAATATTACAAGATTAAAATGCTGGTATTTGAATATTAATAGTCAGAGAAAATAAAAAATTGGTTAAGGAATAATCATAGAATTTAAAAAAATGAAGTGTTCACTCTACAATGCGTGTATTATTTTAAATACAAATTTTTTTTGTTAGTTTCAAGTCCCATATCGAGTTCTTTGTGGGAAAAGTCGACTTTTATATTTTAAATAATTTAAAATGCTGAAATTTCCCTAAGGGGCTATACATAAATTGCTTAAAGTTTTTAATTGCTTAAATTTTGTTACAAAGTCATTGTAATTAAGTTACGTTTCTCGCTGAAAATCCAATTGTTTGTTGAAACTTGCGTCTTTTGGATCTCACGCTTCGCACTCGACTTTGTCCAAAATAGTAATTAATCTACATTATGTTCAACTCGATTATATCAAATATGTATTATATTTATTTCTGTACGTCGATCTGTGGCTACTTATTCCGAAATTGCAAAATAAAGTAGAAGTTTTATTTTTCATGATTGCATTAATATTTGTACTTTATTTTGTATTAATTTTTCTTCTCAGCTACACTAAAAAATGTATAAATTTTTCAAAATATTTTCAAAGCAATTTGTATATAATTTAGGCACAGAATTTCATTGAATAAACTTTTGTAGAATAACCTTCTGCTTCTTAATTTTTCTTCGTACCGTATGTCATTTTTCCAACGATTTAATTTTTTGTATCCTTCATGTTATTCTTTCCGATTGAAACAAAAACTACGCATCCTATCAAAAAACAGTTCATAACAAATTTGTAGCTCTTTTTCGGCTGAACAACTTTTCCTTACATACTTTTTTCGCAACTTGTATCGTTTTTCAACAATTAAATTTTTTACCTTTAAATTTTATTTTTTACAAATAAAAGAGAAACTGCGCATCCCATCCAAAAACGATTTTAAAAGAATTTTAGAACTTTGTTGGTTGAATAACTTTGGCTGATTCATTTTTTCCCCGTATCTTCTGTCCGTTTTCCAAAAATTCTATTTTTTTATTTTTAATGCTATTTCTTACGATTAAAAAGAAAACTACGAATCCTATAAAAATCGATAATATTAAATTTATAGATCTTTTTGGGCTTAGCAATTTTTGTTTATGAACTTTTTTTCGTATTTTGCATAGTTTCACCGCAAAACGGAATTTTTTATTTTTCATTATTTTTTTTGTGGTTGAAACCAGAACCATTGGTCAAAAAATTTGAATTTTCGATTTTCAAGAAAATTCAAAAAGTTGTTATGATAATCTTGTCGGTCTTTCAAAAAGAACAAAATGCAACGTTTTTATTCTTTTTATACTTTTTTTATATCGTGCGTTTGTTTGGTTTTCCATATCTCGTATGTTACCGCAGTCGATAAGGTCGGATCCTGTAAAATGTAAAAAATAAAGATTCTACGACTCCGACAAACTTTTTACAATCTGCCTGCTAATTTGAAACATCGCCACCTTTTCTTACATTAATTTCATTATTTATTATATTCATTCACATTTATTTGCCACGTACATTTGCAATTTTGAATTTTATTTTTAAACTGCGCGCACAATATACTACTCACGCGGTTATGGATGCGCTTGAAGTCGCCTTCAGCCCACGTTATCAAAAAGTATTATATTTTCTAAAAGTCTTTAATGTTGCAAGAAAAACTATTGCGATTACCCCGTGACCTCTTCACGCAAAATTTCACGTAGAATCCGAATTTCGACAAGTGAAACGTTCATCTTTCTTTTTTAATGAGTTTTTCTTGCATGATACGGAGAGGATACGATGTAGATACTATAAGGATACGCTGTAGCGTATCCGTTCCGTTCGGCCGGTCCGCCAGTGATATTATTTCACTTTCCTGGAAATTATTTATCATTTAATTATGTCCCTTTCCAACATTTTTGCAAGAGTATTAATAATTACAATTCCGAAACGTTGTATATTTTGAGGTTAAGCTGTCATTGCACGTTGCGTTTCCAAACATCACTTTGTTACAAGCATGTGATTACAATGACGAGATAATGTTACCTGCTTCGCTTGTAACATGTTGTTGCTTTGAGTGGGAAATATATGTTGTCACTGGGTGACCATAGGGGAAGTCACTAGTGACTGGTTTTCTGAATCTTGTTACGACTACTCAGACTAGTGACTCTGTTAGCTGAGTATTCTCAATATTAAAGGTAATCTTAAATAAAATGCAAAATTACCAAAACTCCCAACAGAAATTGAACGGGTTAACCGATTCCCTGGCGGACCGGCCGAACGCAAACATTACGCTACAGCGTAATGGTAAAGTAATGGTAAAGTAATATGGCATTATAATTAATAAAAGAAACAAAATTAATGTGTCAACTGTTGCAATTATAATAAAACGTTAAAATTTACGTTAAATAGTCATGCCGTAATTGCAACAAGCTGCTTTCTCAGCGTTAAAAAATAAAAAAACAAAGTGGCTGTCATTCAAGTCGGGTCCCTGCAGACTGGCAACCCACTTGAAGCCGCGTTAGCGGGTTACTAGTATGCAGGGGCCCGACTGCAATGACGGTCACTATGTTTTTTTATTTTTTAACACTGCAAAAGCGACTTGTTGCAATTACGGCATGACCATTTAACGTAAATTTCAACGTTTTATTATAATTTCAACAGTTTACATATTAATTTTGTTTCTTTTATTAATTATAATGCCATATTACTTTACCATTACTTTACCATTACTTTACCATTACGCTGTAGCGTAATGTTTGCGTTCGGCCGGTCCGCCAGGGTTTTTTCCTATCTTTTTTTAATCGTCACGTCATTATGTAATGAACCTAATGCAACATATTAAAATTCATGTTGTTAAAATTTTAATAATTATCAATTTCGTTGAACCGGCTGGAATCGTTGTAACGCTCTAACAATAGGAAGGTCGGTTGAGTTACTACCGACGCCCTGCGGTCAAGTAGCGTCGAAAAACTTCACGCTATAATATCGTGCCGTGCTCGTCACATTCGGAGCGCCTGCTTTCGGTTCACCGTGGGTACATTCCCGGTGGCGGATTGCTCGTTTCCAGGCGCATAAATGAAGCACATTTTCAATTTAAAAGAAGACCATTTTTCAAAAAAAGGAGATTGTCTTGTTGTGTATTATGCCATTGAGATTATGTGGTTAAAATATTACATCGAACAATTCATCCTTGTAGAAGGAGACATGTCATTTGTAATACATGGGCTTAAAATCAAGCCTGACGAAACACCTTAAGGCGCTTCGTCGAGTTTGGTTTTTATCCCATATATTCGTTTTGACATGAATCCCGCTAAACGGATGAATTGTTCAATGTAATATTTGAACCACATAATCTGAAGGGCATAGTGCCTAACCCAAATGGCTCTTTTTTTGA
>CAKNXH010059255.1:76037-88768 GCA_932178445.1 Andricus quercusramuli | reverse complement strand
ACCGTTACGCTGTAGCGTAATGTTTGCGTTCGGCCGGTCCGCCAGGGAATGCATTTGTTTCTTAAATTTGTTCTAAAAAATCCTTAAATTTATCAAATAATCATGAATGTTGCAGAATTTATTATGAAGATCACAATTAAAAAGTCTGATATAAAAAAAATTCCTTCGACAGATAACCCAATAAGGTAGATGTCCCAGTAATCGGGACGGTCCCAGTAATCGTGAGTTTTGAGGTGTAAACGCAAGAATTAAGTATTTTCCGCATAAAAATACAATCCTAAAATATTTTAAAGTAAGTTTGAACGATGCTTGTTGTGGAAACAAAATTAGTTTTTTTACACAAATAGTGCACATGGGTTAAAAAAATTCATTTGTATTGCCGGTAGCGATGAATCACGAAACATGGAAAATAGCTTAACATTTTGGTTAAGAAAGGCAATTACTCTATCGGGAAGAAAATGATTTTTTTGTAATAAAAAATAATTTGTTTTTCATAAATAAAGTAAAATCTTAATTTAGTACCTTCTCGTTCAAGAAATATCGGTCACGATTATAGGGACATTTCAAAAGCATAGTTGCTCGAGTAATCGTGACCTGTCACGAAGACTAGGACGACTCTGTCAAAATTTTATTTCCATATTTCGTTACAAATAATAATTTAATTAATATCAAAAAGGTATGAAATGAAATCGGAGAACTGACTTGTTACTGTGAGTAGTAATCGTAATATAAATTAGTGCTTAAACCTGAAAAAAGGTGATGTAAAATATTGGCATGAGTTTAGAGATTTCATTATCATTTTTTGAATTTATTATCATTTTTCGGTGAAGTTAATATTTATTGAGTAATTTTTCATTAGCTAACATTAATCTATACTGCATTATTTAATGAAAAATGTGTAATAGATATATAATTATTGATATTTTAATATTTTGACAACATAAACAGAAAATAACCTCATTTTTTTACTTACTGCAATTTATGAAATTCCGTGTGCTACATCTAGTTACTTAAAATGTTAATGATTTTTAATTTTATTATTCAGTATCATAGAAGAATTTCAGCATTGTCGTTATTACTTATCGTGATACAAATTCTAATAAATACTTATCTCGACTTATTTTTGTGGCCACTTTTTTTCTTATGAATAAAATATTAATTTGATTCGATAATATTGTTTACTGAAAAGAAAACTAAATATTTTAAAAGAAAATTCATTTTCATTATGATTAATTTGCATAGTGTTCATCAGACGTATTAGAACCATCAGAAGATTCGATTTTGAGGTTGTTTCGAAGGATTTTATCTCAGAGGTCTCAATCAATATAAAACTAGCAATACATCTTGCATTTCATTAAAGTATAGTTAAAATACAATAATACACTTGAAATACCCCAAAATAGCTAAAAACTGATTTCAAGAAAACTTGATCTTTCTCATGAAGACTGGGACAACGACTCACGATTACTAGTACATGACAGGTTTGGAAATCACGATAACTGGGACATCGGTGCTTTTTGACATTTAATTGTTTATAAATAAAAAGTAATATTAAATAAAATGTAAGCACAATTTTTATAATATTCTAGGATGTTTAATGCTTCAATCAGTACCAATCATTTTTCAAATAATCCTAAAAAACAATTTTCTAAATATTTGAAGTCAATGAAATCTCTTATGGTCACGATTACTGGGATGTTTACCTAAATGCATTTGTTTTTAATCAATTTATTTTAGAAAACTCATAAAATTGGTACAAAATTATGAATTTTGCTGAAATTATCATAAAGTTCCCAATTGAAAAAGTTCAAATCGAAGAAAACAAAGACAAATGCCTGATTAATGCATTTGTTTATTGAATTTGTTTGAAAAACCCAGAAAATTTATAAACTAATCACGAGTGTTGCTGAAATTGTCATGAAGTTTCCGACTGAAAGGACTGGCATTAGAAAAAACGAATTTTTCTGCCGACAAATGCCCGAATAGTGCATTTGTTTATAATATTTATAAAGAAATCACAAGATCAATAAAAAAATTGTGAAATTTGTTAAAATTATTATAATGTTTCTAATTGAAAAAATTGACATAGAAAAAAAAAAGAATTTTTCTGTCGAAAAATGCCTGATTAATGCAGTTGTTTATTAAATTTGTTTATCATATAATACTGGAACATCGTTAACTAATGTTACTCTATAAAACTTGGACAATTTTAATAATTTTCCTGTTATTGACGAGCACCGGAAACGTCAAATAGTAAACAGGGACATTTTTTCGTCATATTTGTTTATTTATAAAAAAAATGTAAAGCCTAATTTAAAAATTATGGATAGACAACTCTTTTAGAAATCTTATCAGCTTTTTTTCTTCAAATTATTGTTGTCCAAATCGGTCAATATTTGTGGGCTGTACGTTATTTTGAACCTAAAAAGTGATTTTTTTCTCATTGTGCGCCGCTCCGCCGCCGCCGAGAAGCGAAGAAGGCGGCGCGCTGGCCGCCACCGATCACAATTGCTCAAATCGCCTCCGCCGGTCAAAGGTCTGTCAATTCGAATTTTCGATTAGCGATATGATGAAAAATTGTATCCGTGAGATCGGGCAGCAACTTCACACTCGTGAAATCGTTGCCTTTCGACCCTCGGCATGCAATATACTATTGTATAAATAACAATTGAACAATAACAGCTCTTCATTTGCAACGACTTGAAATTAAAATAATTCAACTTCTAATTTAAAAAGAATTTAATTTATCAAAATTGTGAACTTTCAATTTTTAATGTTTCTAACTTAAAATTGCCTAAAATGATATAATTTTGTTGATTCATTCTTCAATTTAGGGCATTGAAAGTAATATCATGCATGTGCAATGAATACAAATTTTGGTTCGTTAAAACAATTACTTCAGACAAATAATTGGTTAATAACAAGAAAAAATCAGTCTCAGCCCAGATTTGAACCTGGAATATGAATATCGCAAAGAGTGGAAATACCCATGTAGAAACTGCCACATTTGTCCCCATTTTAATTAGGGCAGTAGTCAGAATCTCACTAGAACAACTGGACTAGTAAGTTCTAAACAGGACCCTTCAAGGCACTGCTAAGATTTTTTATTCCTTATGACTAGAAAAAACTATGTGCCTCTAGTTAGGCCCTAATCTTGTATTTGAGCGGGGCTTCAGTTGGTTCCTGAATTAGATAAAAGAACCAAAAAATTCTAGTCAGACACTGGTCGGGCGCTAGTCAGCATACCCCAGATAAATTTTCTGAAGATGGTGCTGCATTATATATGATGCAGTGCCATCTTCAGAAGTTTTTTTTTCACTAAATCATGTTTTAGTAAACAGGCGAATAGCTGTCTCAACTACTTTATTTTCATGTGAAGCATCCGTGCGTTCAACACTTATAAACACGTGTTTTTATTGAAAATAACACTACGTAAATTTTTATTGAATATGCACTACCGTCGGAAATTGTGCGCACGACTCGCGTAAGCGCTATTAAAAATCACTGCTGACTTCGAACCACGATATTTCGGTGAAAAAAAGAGATAGGAGATTTTTCAAGAAACAGTTTGAAAGCTCATGAAATTCCACGTCTATTGGTACCCAACAAATATTTTTTGAACTTCTAAAAAGAGTACAGCACTTGAGAAGTTCAAAAAAAAATTTAAGATTTTCTCAAATTTTCTACCTCAAATTCAACTTTTTGCATGACCGAGGAAAATTTTTTCAAAAACCTGAAAATTATACGACATGGAGCCTTAAACGTTAGCTTTAATTTAAGCCAAGAAAACTTAAAAAAATCTTCATGGGTGCCCGAGATATGATTAAAAATGTGCAATCGTATCTGAGATCAATTTTAATCGACGATCACGGTTTTCGGCTGGTCTTCTACTCGCCTCCTTCGTTGAGGCAGGACCGAATAGGCCACGCACAGAGGTGGCGTCTAAGTGGACATTGTCCTATTCTTTAATATGGAGATAATATTAGATTCAAATAATTGTCAACAATCACAAATAACAATAAATATTTTTTTTCATTCACCATAATTTGAAATAAAAATTACTAATGAAGAGAACCAAAAGTATAAGAGGCGCCACCTTAGTGCGTGGCCTATTCGGTCCTGCTTCAACGAAGGAAACGAGCAGCAGACCGGCCGAGAACCGTGATCGTCGATTAAAATTGAGCTCAGATATGATTGAACATTTTTAATCATATCTCGGGCACCCATGAAGATTTTTTAAGTTTTCTTGGCTTAAATTAAAGCTAACGTTTAAGGCTCCATGTCGTATAATTTTCAGGTTTTTGAAAAAATTTTCCTAGGTCGTGCAAAAAGTTGAATTTGAGGTAGAAAATTTGAGAAAATCTTGAATTTTTTTTTTGAACTTCTCAAGTGCTGTACTATTTTCAGAAGGTCAAAAAAATATTTGTTGGGTACCAATAGACGAGGAATTTCATGATCTTTCCAACTGTTTTTTTAAAAATGCCCTATCTCTTTTTTTCGCCGAAATATCGTGGTTCGAAGTCAGCAGTTATTTTTCATAGCGTTCACGCGAGTCGTGCGCACAATTTCCGACGGTAGTGTAGTTCAAGTAGTAGTTTGGTTAAATTCTATTTATTATATATGCAGAATGTGATTTGTGAATACAACCAAAAAAATGTAGGTAATTTCTTTTTTCACCTTTCAAAATCACTTTGATCAAAATAAAGTTCGATTTTTTTTGTTAATACACTGAAAAAAAAAGTTTTTGAATCAAAAACAATTTCTTTGATTCAAAGAAATGGTCGTACTGAATACGTCCAATCATGTATTTCTTCAATCCAAAGAAATCCTTTAATTGTATGAAAATAAGAAATTATTGAAGCAAATAAATAATTACTTCAACCTGTGAAATATTATTTGAGCGCGATGTCTTCAACTGAATGAAATTAGAGATTTGGATTTACAAATCAGTCAGTTGATATGATCGAATATAACTTCATTTCTAAGAAATATTTTCTTGTAAGTAATTTCGATCGGATAAAATGAAAGTTTTTTTAATTCAAAGATTTGATTTCTTGTTTCAAAGAAGCGTACTGTAAACTTTAATAAATATTTCCTGGAACCAAAGAAATGACAGTTGACGAGAATAGAAATGGTTTTGGTTCGAAGTAACGCTTTACTGTTTCAAATAAATATTCAGCAGATTCTGTAAAACAGTATTTGAGTGTAAGAACGGTATTATTGAATGAAAGAAATATTTCTTTAAATCAAAGAAATATTAATTAAAGACAAAAATATACATTTTAAACCAAATAAATGACTCATTGTTCCAAATGAATGTGCGATGAATGGGAATGAATATTTCTTTGAAATGAGAATATGCGAATTGATGGAAAGAAATATACTTTATAGTCAAGCAAATATTTTATTGGCTCATAAAACTATTTCTTCCCATCAAAATTTTAAGTATTTGAAGCAAAAAAATATCCCACTGATTCAAACAAATATTTCTTTGGCCTAAACCATGCGCAAGTGCAATAAAGTAGTTCGTACTTTAACTGCAGTACATATTTTCCTGAATGAACAAATGGATTCTTTCAGCTTGAATTATAATTAACATTGTTATTATTATACATATTTAATTTAAACAACTCATATAGTTTAAAATCTTGATGAACCTGAAACAGAAAAATTCGATGAAAAATCCACCTCCAGCAGGAATC
This sequence comes from Andricus quercusramuli, assembly GCA_932178445.1. Lineage (NCBI taxonomy): Eukaryota > Metazoa > Arthropoda > Insecta > Hymenoptera > Cynipidae > Andricus > Andricus quercusramuli. The sequence goes on along the minus strand of CAKNXH010059255.1, from coordinate 83,066 downwards.
GAACTTGGGTCCGTCGAGTGTCAGGTCCACAGCGATGACCACGACGCTGTCGCAATATGGAAATTCTAAGGTGGAAAGCCGGATTTAACCCTCACCATAAATGCCAAAGAAATATTTTTTCCAATCAAAAACATGGATATTGAATTTAACAACATATTTCTTCGATCTAAAGAAGTATTCAATTGAAACAAATTATGCTAAATTATTAAATGTTTGATTCAAAAAAATATTTACTTCGTTGGAATAAATGTTTATTTGTTATAAATAATTTAATTCTAGTAAGAAAATGAAATATTTCCTTCAACTGAAGAAATAAATATTTATGTCAACACAATATCTTATTAATCTAAATAAATGCTTCATTGGTATAAATACATGATCTCTTCATAACAAATAATTATATTTTTAATTTAATTAATATAATTTTGAATTAAATCATTATTGCTTTGATTTAAGTAAACCTAAAGACTGGATTCAAGTATGCACAATTAATTGATTCAAATGCGTCCGAATCAATTCAATGAATCGAACTCGTTGAATCAAAGAAAAATTCTTTGAATGGCTAAGCAGATTTCAACGAATCTAGACTTTTGGAATCAAAGAAATGGTTTTCTTGAAAGTAAGGAATATTTGTTTGAATCAAGAAAATATAGCCAAAGAATTCATTTCTTCAGATCAACAAAAGATATGTGTCTGGTTTAAATAAAAAATATTTTAACCTAGTATTAAAGATTTGATGCTATATATGCTATATATGCGTTGATTAAAAGTAATAAAACAATCACTAAAATAGTTACAAACATGAATTGTGAATTTTTTACCCTAAAACTAATAATTTTGAAATGTGTATAAACTATTTTCAACTTTAAAACAATATAAGATGAATAGACTCATAACTAAACTCTTTTATTCAATTTGAATTTAAAAAACGTTAAAATATTGTCTCAGTTTTATATGTTCCATTTTTAACCCATAGCGCAAAGTGCAAAGTTTAAACTTTTAATGTAAGAAGTTTAATTGTTTCATTTTGTTGAATTTTGAAAGTGCAAGTGAAATTTTTTAGTTACAATTTATAAATAACTACTGAACAATTATTGATTACAAACGACTTTGAAATAAAAGTATTTAACCTCTGATTTAAAAAGTGTTTGGTTTCAAATGATCATTTGAAAAATGTTTGAGTTTTAATGTTTCTAACTTAAAATTGCTTCAAAATTATATAATTTTCAAAATTTGAAAATGTATTGATTCATTCTTCTATTTGGAGCATGGAAAAGGAAAACGTGGATTTATATGTCATTTTTTTCAAATTATTCCATTGAATAATGCTGTACTATTATTGAAACGTGCTGTAATTTTGAGCGACCAAGAACCGCGATTTTCACAGCCGAAATGTAGTTTCTCTACAACTTGTCCGTAATAATCATCCTGAACTTTTACGGCACCGAATTTTCATATTTATTATCAGTTCTTTAATTATGACTAAACAGTTCGGGATGATTTACAGAAAAGTTATTTTTAATTCACCGAATTTTTCTCATATCTGCCACATCCTATACTAGTTCAGTATAATTCCTCAAGTAGAAATTTTTTTCCGTGTAGGTCTACTATCACTTCTTTGGGAGGAAGAAATATCACTTTGCGAGAAATTTACTATTGTTTGAATTACATATGAAATTCCTTACGTTCAATAAACATTTCCTTGTATTTGAAACAAAACTTTTTGATAGACGCCCTTGTCAGCGGATGCCCAGTCGCAGCGGCGCTAATATGCGCGGCACATTTGACGTTTTAGAGGTAATACAAATAAATTGCAGAGCAATTATTATTAAAAATATCAATTTATTCAGTTTTCATCGAAAGATTGAATCAAAAATTGGCTGAAACTTTCTGAAACAGTTGTTTCATAATGCGAACTGTAAAATTTTACATAATTTATATAATATTTTATGATGAAAAACGTAATTTTGAAATTTAATTTTATTCATGAACAAGATTTAATTTCTCGTGACTGAACTTAAAATGCAAACATACATTTTCTATGATAAAATGTTTTACTAAAAGCTATTTAAATATTTTGTATGACTTTTAAAATTGTCTTAAATCTTCATAATTCATCATGAAGATTTAGGGCAAGAAAAACATTCCTTACTGGCTATTATTTAATTGTCCAAAGTTCAGCTCATCTTATTTCATGTTGAAAAGAGTTGGCAACAAAATATCGGTAAGGTAGGAATCGGATAATTATTTGTTCTGCAAAATTGTTTAACATGGGATTAATTTTTTTTCAGTTTCATGAACATACATTTATTAAAAGAATATTTTTTATATCTGTATAATCTTTGCGTCGTGTTGACTATGATACTTGTTAGAATACAGTAAATATTTTCTGAATTAAATGTAATATTCCTTTGTCTCAAAAGAATATTTCCTCAATTCAAGTAATTATTTGATTGCAATGATTATGTCGACTTCTGGCATGGAATAAATATTTTTTCAGTTTAATGAATATATATTTATATTAGAAGAATATTTTTCAAATTTAAACAATTTTCTCATTGTGTCGATTATGATAATTGTTAGAACGCAATAAATATTTGTTTAACTGAATGAATATTCATTTATCTTGAATAAATATTTCTTCAATTTAAGTCATCGTTTCGTTGCATCAATTATATTACCTTATAGTGTCTAATAATTTTTTTTTTCAATTGAACGAATATAGATTTATGGTGAAAGAATATTTTTTGAATTTAGATGATTGTTTCATTGTTATGATTTTGACAGTTCTCAGCATGGAATAAATATTTCTTCGATTGGATGAAAATTCATTTACCTTGAGTGAATATTTTCTTGAACCAAAAAGAATTAAGTAATTGCTCCAATGATGTATGAATTATTTAATCTTAAAACACATTTATTCGTTTCAAAAAATCGATTTCATTGAACTAAAGAAGGAGTTCTTTAGGCGCCTAAAACATATTCAATAAACCTAGGTTACTACCTTCTAGGAAACCATTTTTTTTACTCAATATTTTTCACTTTTAATGCGAAGAAATATTTACTTATACTAAAGAAATATTACCAAAGAAATCATTTCCTTGAATTGATGCTTGAATTTTTTGCGTCTAAAAAATATTAACTCAACTGAAGTACACAATTCCTTGGTAAGAAGAAAAAAAACCAAAGAAGCGCATTTCCTTGAATCAAATAAATTTTTTGTTCAGTGTACGTGAAACATAAGGAAAACGGTCAAATTTGTGCTGTGTATGTGAAACCCAGTGGAAAATAATAAAAATAATAATTTTGTTGTTGAAAAATAGTTTGTCACATATATTTATAAACTGAATAATGAGCGTACCGGAAAACCAAAACAGAGAGGCTATAGTCGGGCGGTTGAAAGGTATTCCTGTTAGGACCTCGCTAGAATTTCTAGATAGTGCCTGGCTAAAACAGCGTTACAGAACTAGTCTGGCCCTCCCAATTTTTCCCGACTAGAGTCCGACCAGAAACGGGGAAAACTAGCCGGGCCCTTCCAAAGTCCGATCGCCCAAATTTTGCTGTTTAAAAGTAATCTTTTCATAGTTTATGCTCGACCAGGAACCTGCGTACGTTCCTGTACAGGAACCTGTGCACGAACCTCCAAAGGAACCTGTCAAGTTCCTGCACAGGTGCGTGTACAGGAATTTTCAGCTGGGTGGTTTAGTTTTTAAAATTATTCTCTTTCATCTTGATTCAGCCCTAGAACGTTCTTCAACCGGACTCTTTTTTTAAATTAAAAATTAGATTTTACAGAACGTTGTTTATGTCTCCTAAAAAATCGATCAAATGTGGGTTAATCCCTCGGTTAATCTCTTATGATGTGCCATCCTTCACGTGTTAGACCACATGGACATGCACATGTTTTTTAATGGATGATAGTATTTTACAAGTGTATAGTTGTAAGTCGGGCAGTTGTAAATTATATATAATATTATATTATATATTATTATTATTATTATTGTTGTTATTAATAAATCGTGAGTAAAGCTTTTCCAAAATTTCTCAAATTAACGATTATTGGTATTAATTTCCGAATAAGCGCATCATTATTGACAGAGAAGTGTTCAAGGAAACATTTTTAGAAAAGTATTAAGTACCACATATTTAGGAAGCAAAGACCTTTTTTTTAGGTATTTGTATACTGTCAGGTTGGGCATTTCTAAATTTTGATTAGGGTATATCCTGTGACAAGTGTAAATCCACGTGGATTTTACAAAAGTTACAATTGGAAAAGCACATGCATATTTTTAGTAGGGATATTTAACGCATCACACACGGAAAAACAATGAAGTTCTTCAAATAATTGCGTTACGGGACATAAAGTTGTTACAAAAATATGCCCCATTTGAAATGGAATCGATTGAATCTAAAATTACATTTGTCGACTTTAATTAGGCCAGCTTTTTTGAATTATGATCTACTCACTACTGTGAGACGTGTATGGTGTTCGCAACTTACTTAATTGCCAATTTGCCTGATTGATTTGGACTAGCTTATACAATGTATAGGATAACTGCAGAATTGTAGAACATAGATGGACTGTAGTAGTGTCGAGCAACAGAGCATGTGTAAAGTGTACGCCAGTCCAGCCACCACCAATGCATTGCATCGTGTCAGACAGTCAGTGTACGCTCGGCAGCGGTCGCGTTGAGACTAAGGGGACGTGTAGTCTGGTCCTCTCGTACTTTTGTGTACGTGCTTGACTCTCCAGTGTCCGGAGGTAGCAAAATTCATCAATGAAGGAACATCATGGTGTTCCATGAATCGCGATGCCTCGCGCTCATAATTCTTTCGGCATTTTTCCTCGTTTCTACATGTGCCAGATCTTGGGGTGAGTTCCACATACTAGCCGGTATTTTGCACGTTAGATACATAACATAGTCGATATAGGCTGACTCCATTCGCGCGGTTCTGTTCGTCACGTACGCCAAATCCGTAGGAAAATTTACAGTATTTTGCCAACCTTACAGATTTTGATTAAAACTGGAGGATGAGAAATTCGAAATCAGTTCAAAGACTTTTTGTCAATAGAGAGCTATCAAGTTAAGGTCATCTTAATACCTGTTTATGTAATGAATGTCAGCCGAAGATCCAATTCGCAAAGTTCGAATCTGTTCGAATATAATAGCGTTGGATGGATAATAATTGAAAGTAATCAATTAAAATTAAGATGAATCTGGTTTCTCGGTCACGTAGGATGCATGAGTTGATAGTTACTTGATCTCTATGAAATCGTCTGCTAGTATTTCAAAATTTCGTCCACGAGGTCATATCGATTAGTAATGAAAATCATGACGTATAACAATTTTTCGGGGCAGTAGTGATTCTACAAAATTAAACTCTACACAGCTAATTGTACACATACGGGGGAGGAGACTGTACACAATCATATTTATTTAACAAATTAAATATATTAAATTTAAACTTAACGCGGTTAAATCCTACACCGTCAAACTCTACACACAAAATAATTTACATTTTAATTAATTCATCAATCATTACACCGATTAATTCTACGCTTTCAAATTATTTCATTATTTTTAAGATTCCGTTTTTTAATTTTTCACCTTGAGATTCTACATGGCGAGAATACACAAGAAATTAATTAATCACTGCAAAACTCAAGACGGTTCCCACATAGAACACTTCTCGAAAAAACCTAGTATTTTCTTGGGACTTGGGGTCCAAATGGCTGAAAGAACAAAAAAACAGGTCAAGTTTTAGACTTAGACCTAGGTTAAAGCATATAGTTACATGTCCGCCTAAATTTTATTATTTAAAGAAAAATTAAATTAATGTTTACGTGAGTTTGACGCAGAATGTTGTGTTTTCAACAAAAATAGTATTAATTAAAGACTCTAGTGAAAATTAATAATTTTATAAAAATATCGCAAAAGCATGTTGAAAAGTGAAAAATGATTTTCTTTTCCATTTTTTCTATAATTTGTCAGAAACAATAACTTATTAAATTATTTACTACTAGCACAGGCGGAACTGGGAGCATTAGTTCTGCACTAAGTCGCTCGGCAATGAGAATGGAAATCATTTCTCACTTTTTAACACGACTTTATGACATTTTTATTAAACTAGCAGCAATCAATCGCGCGTGTATAGTTTTTCGATTTGAAGGGAAATGTCATTTTTAATACGGAATACAAATTTCCAACATAACTATTCATTTTTTAAGGTTATTTGATTTTAAGGTTATATAAATATAATTTTCCTCAGATCAGATCAATCCGAGTTCAGATTGATTCGGATTCAGTTGGATTGAAACTTTGGTTCGGAAGGAATTCCTATCCGATACTTTTGACAGGGAATTTATTAAAAAATCTTAGCGTTTTAAAAATAAGTCTCCGGACACTTTTTTTAACGCGTTATGTTCCAAATTTACTAAAATATAAGCAAAGCGGGTTAAAATAGTGTTTTATCAAAATAATAATTTTCATGTTGTCGTAAAGAAACTTTTTCTCAATTGTACCCCCTGAAAGTCCCAAAAATATCTTATCAACCAACGAATCACATCGTAAAATCGTATTATTTTTAGTTAAATGAGCGAGATAGAGAAAAGCGTCAACACACTACTCTTTAGAGGTCCGTTAAGCTGACAGGACCACATTCCAAAAATTGAATGAAAACTTATAGAGAATTTAGGGCTCATTTAGGGCTAATTTAATGCCCTATTGCCAAATTTAATGCTCTGCATTTAAACACAAAAACCGGTGGTCATGCTAGCTTAACGCTAAGCTAGCAGGACCACACATAACAAAAAAATACTTAGAAAATATTTTTTTGCAGAATAATTTAGGGCTCACTTTATGCCCTATTGCCAAATTTAATGCTCCGCAATTTCTAGAAAAAACCTGTGGTCATCAGTACCACACATAGAAAAAAACTACTTAGAAAACATTTCTTTGCAGAATAATTTAGGGCTCACGTAATGCCCTATTGCCAAATTTAATGCTCCGCAATTTTTAGAAAAAACCT
>CAKNXH010059255.1:30116-63785 GCA_932178445.1 Andricus quercusramuli | reverse complement strand
GAAAGGGGGTCGTGTGTAACCTAAGTTATTTATGTGGCCAGTCATAGAATGCCTTCCCGCCCCCCATGACACGTTGGAAAGGGGTTCGTGCGTAACCTAAGTTATTTATGTGGCCAGTCATAGGGGTGCCTTCCCGCCCCCCCATGAGACGTTGGAAAGGGGGTCGTGTGTAACCTAAGTTATTTATGTGGCCAGTCATAGGGGTGCCTTCCCGCCCCCACCATGACACGTTGGAAAGGGGGTCATGTGTGACCTAAATTATTTCTGTGGCCAGTCATAGGGGTGCCTTTCCGCCCCCCCCCCCATGACACGTTGGAAAGGGGGTCGTGTGTGACCCAAATTATTCCTGTGACCAGTCACAGGGGTGTTTTCCCGCCCCCCATGAGACGTTGGAAAGGGGGTCGTGTGTGACCTAAATTATTTCTGTGGCAAGTCAAAAGGGTGCCTCCCCCCCCATGACACGTTGGAAAGGGGGTCGTGTGTAACCTAAGTTATTTATGTGGCCAGTCATAGGGGTGCCTTCCCGCCCCCCATGACACGTTGGAATGGGTGCCGTGTGTGACCTAAGCAATTCTACACTTCGTACCGACATTTCCCTTCTTTTCTCTAAAACGGTCAGTCGTAGGGTAAAAACATATGAAACATAAAATATGTATTTTCAAAAGATCTAAAACTTTTGTTTAAAGCTTTTTTGTAAATTTTTATTATTTACTGAAATAAACGGAAAAACATGAAATTTTAATAGTTTTTTGGGGTTTTGACCTTGAAAATAAAATTTGCGGGTATTTTCACTATCACATTCGTGATCAGCACGTCAAAATACATAGGTATACGGAGTTTCAAATTAATCGGAGGTAAGCGCTTTTCGGAACTCCACCCAATCATAATTAGCGCCAGCAACTCGCAAACCCCAATTTTTCACTTTTAGGCTGTTTTTGGGTCCCTATAAAATATACATATGGGGGTGATATTTGGAAACTAATTATTCATTCGTATTCTGTAGCTAATTGTGAAGAGCAATGTTGAGTTTCAACTCGATTCACCTAATATTGACGATTCAGACTTCGGAAAATGTAATAATCTTAATAGATTGGTTCAGAATCACCCACAAATCTGTATATCATTTTTTTTTAAACGCATTTAATTTTTTTTTTTATTTGAACAAATTTGGGTCCCGTTTTCCTGAATGTTCGGGTTTCTTTAAAGAAACACATAAAAAACTAAACAAATATTCACCGAGGTGTTCACAACTCGACTGATGGATTAAACACTGACTTCAATTGATTTCAGTGACTTCATGTGAATTCAAGTGACTTCACGCCAGTGACTTCAGCGAAGGTGTACACCTGATTTCACGAGTTGTTAACCCCTCGATATTCACTAATTTTTGTTTGGACTTGTTGCTTTGTAGCATGAAGCTTATGTTTTTATGAAAAACCATATTCTAATACAATTCACAGCTGATTTTGGCTCCGTAGCTTTTGAATACCAATAATATCCATATTTTCATCAAATATGATATAAATCCACGTGGACAGAGGAGCCAGGGGAAGAAGGTTCGTCAAAAGTCCACGAGGGGTGGGGCGGGGGTCAAGATGTAGAAAAAATTGTCATCGTGGTATATGGATGGCCCCCTTGAAGTCATTTGAATTCTCCTGAAGTAACTTGAAATCTCCCGGAATATCTGAAGCCATTTGCATTCACATGAAGTCACTTGAAATCTCCTGAAATATCTGAAGTCATTTGAATTCACATGAGGTCACGTGAAGTCACTTGAAGTCACGTGAATTCCCATGAAGTCACTTGAATTCTCCTGAAGTCACTTGAAATCTCCTGAAGTCAGTGAAATCTTCTGAAGTCACTGAAATATCCTGAAGTATCTTGAAGTCAGAAGTAGGTGTACACCCAGTCGGTCGAGTTGTCAACCCCTCGGGTCATTCGTGGTAATTTTACAGGTGAATACTGTAACTTATAATAGATAACCCAAAATTAATTTTTAAAAATTTCCATAAATTTCCGGAAATTCATGAAAAATTTCGGTAATTTATGGTAGTTTTGCAGGTAAATATGGTAACTCACCCAAAATTCATTTCTAAAAATTTCCGGAAATTTATGGAAAATTTCGTTCATGGTAATTTTACAGGTAAATATGGTAACTTACCATGGATTATCCAAAATTCAATTTTAAAAATTTCCGGAAATTTTCCGGTAATTTATGGTAATTTTACTTGTATATATGATAACTTTCCATAAATAACCGCAAAATTCTGTTATCTGTAACCAAAATTTCCTCACAGTTTTTACGGTGAGTGGGCTGATAATCATAAAGTGCGAGCTCATAGATGCATAATTTTCATTATTCACCTCTGACGTGACTTTTCAGTCCCTAGGGAGTAAAAAGTAGACCTATTGCCCCGCTTCATAGGCGTCGAAAAGCGTTGAAATCATGCATGTGGCAGAAAAAATGATATTAATTTCAGACATCGCTTGGCACTGTGCCATAAATGAATAATTTTACTTAAGAGTAAAAGATTATTCAAATAATCAAGTTTATATATTTTACATGTCAACATTCATCTCCCCAGGCAAACATTAATTATTTGAGCTATCAAACTTCAAGTTTATGTTATTCATTAAATTCGTAATTTTGCACATGACATAAAACATTTGTTGAGGCTTCAGGTTTCTCCCAAACCCAAAGACCTCTGGACTATCAATTGTGGTGTATACAGTGCAGCGAGAACTTTGGCAGATGCAAACCGAAAAACAAAATTAACGGTTGATCATAAGACCAAAAGACGAATACATCAACTCAGCACAAACATAGGCTGGGCAAGACAGTGCGCGTCCCGCATTCAGTGTGTAATTGACTGCATAACATCTGGCAGGACTTTCACTGCCAAGGTTCGAAAGTTCGCGCGCGAACTGCGGATCCATCATCACGCAATCAACAAGTCAAAGCTACTGACCATCAGGCAGCATATTGTTGACAGAATACGAGTACTATCTAACGCTAAGAGAAGTCTAGAGCGGAGGGAGAGGTGGGTCAGAGAAAATCAACAGTTTTTGTCTGACCCATCTCGACTCTTCCAAGACCCTCCAGTTACTGTCGACCATCCGCCTAAACCAGAGGAGGTCGAAGCATTTTGTAGAGAAGTCTACGAGGTCCAAAATCCACTTTATGAAGACTCAAAGAAAGTAAATAGCTTCAAGGAGCTGTGCAATGCCCTCATAACAGCTGAGGAGGAATGCCCACCTATCACTACCGAGGTGAAAAACGTATTAAGAGGCATGAAGAACTATTCCGCTCCCGGTCTAAAGTCGGAAGAGCCTATTCCGGAGTGGTTGGTGGAAGGGCGCACAGTGCTCCTGTCGAAGACGGGCAACTTAGCTGACCCTAAGAATTACAGGCCAATAACTTGTCTGAACACACTGTATAAGATCTTTAGAGCTATCCTAAATGATAGGATTCTTCGGACAATTGGACCTGTGTGGCGAGAGATGTATGAACAACGCGGCTCAAAGAAAGGCGTAGCAGGATGTCGGGAGAACCTGCTCATCGATCGATGTGTTTGTAAAGACGCAAAATCCTATCAGCGATTCCTATCGATGGCCTGGATTGATTACCGGAAAGCTTTCGATTCAACCTCCCATAGACTTATCATCTGTCTGTTGGAAAACTTGAAGGTTCATCCACACATCGTGAGGTGCATAGGGAGAATAATGCCGCTTTGGAAAACCAGATTTACTATCTCATCTGGAAAACATCGTGTGATCACTAACAGTGTCACCTTGCAGAGAGGTGTGTTCCAGGGCGACACCATGAGCCCTCTTCTCTTTTGCCTCACATTATTGCCACTGTCTCTCGCACTTCGTCATTCCGAAGGGTACCTCTGTGGCAAACCTGGAGATCGAAAGCATAAGGTCACTCATGTATTTTACATGGGCGATCTCAAGATCTATGCTAGAAATAAAGAGAAACTACATCAAGCTCTAAAAATTGTCAAAGGGTACACTCAAGAGATTGTAATGGTGTTCGGGTTAGAGAAATGTGCCACGGTTAATTTGAAGAAAGGAAAACTTAATGGCATCCACGAAGACCCTGAGCTCGTCGACAGAAGCGCTATACGACACCTTAGCGCTGGAGAGACCTATACATACCTGGGCGTGCCACAGAGCCGCATTCAGGACGTGACATCTATAAAGGATTCTCTCCGAAGCAGATACAAACGTCTAATCCGGAAGATTTGGTCTTCCGAACTGTCGGCTAAGAACAAAGTATCTGCAACGAACATGCTTGCCGTCCCGGTAGTACTCTATTCATTTGGAGTGGTTCCATGGACGAAGGACGAGCTCAGATCCCTTGATATCGGGACGCGAAAGGTTTTGCAAATGAAGAAAAGCATGCACCTTAAGTCTTCTGTTCCGCGACTTTGCATCTCACGCCGTCTAGGTGGTCGCGGAATACTGAATCTTCAATGTCTTCACAACAGGATTATTCTGGGTATAGCACATACAGTTGCAAATAAACAAGACAATTTTCTTAAAATGGTCAGGAAACATGAAGAAGCGGGCAAAGGGGCGTTTCTGTACAAAGCAGCGGAGGAGGCTGCTGAGACACTCGGCCTTGGCTTAAATACCAGGGGAAAAGTAATAAGGTCCACTTTTATCACTTCACCAACAATATTTTAAAACATTTTCTTTTTAAATTTGAAATGGGACACAGCACCAACGTACTGCTCCATGGTAAGGTTAAACCTTAAATATCAAACCTTACCATGGAGCAGTACGTTGGTGCTGTGTTCCATTTCAAATTTAAAAAGAAAATTAATCTCACCGGAGCTAGAGAGAATTTTTTTCACAATCAAAGTATCAATATTTTCATGAAAATATTGAAACGACCAGTAGACAAAAAACTTTAACTTCATAATTAATTAATAGTAATTCATAATTATTACGTATTACCCTGGTCAAGAAAACTAACATCAAAAATTAATTAAAAAGAAAATGTTTTAAAATATTGTTGGTGATGTGATAAAAGTGGACCTTATTACTTTTCAACATCTTAAAATTAAAATATTAAAAGCTCAGAAATAAATTGAGAAGGGAATCTAGTAATAGCATGAATATCTTTGGCTACGACATTTTGGCTTATGCCAAAATTTTTAAAAATAAAGGACTTTTATGTGACTTTGATTGCTGTTTTCCTGAAGAAGAGAGCATTTGACTCTCGAAACGTCGTTGATTAAAGGATCTTCTCAACATTCAAGGTCTTTTTATTTGGTCTGAAGTATGTCATCTTATACCTTCTACGTTATTTAAGCAAATTTCCGGAAATTTATGAAAATGATTGAAAATGAATTTTGGGTAAGTTACCATATTCACCTGTAAAATTACCATAAATTTCCGGTAATTTATGGAAATTTTTAAAAATGAATTTTGGGTAATCTATAATAAGTTACCATAAATCACCTCTAAAATTAAAATAGATTAGGTTAACATTAATTTCATGCTTTATTATAGAAAATCTAATATGGACTGAAATCATGACTGTATTTCGAGAAATGCCTGAAATCATCCATTTGTTATAAAAAATATCGTATGCGCCAAGGAGGAGAGGCATTTTTTCTCACCCTAGGTGCATAATATACTATTTCATGTATACATACATAACCTCACACAAAATAGTTCGTCCTACAATGTCAGTATAGTAATAAGTAGGCTTGAGATTGCATGGAGGCCATTGAGGCCCGACCTTCTTTTTTTCAATTTTGGCCGGGCCTACCTACACTGTAAAAAAATTTTCTTGTGACTTTACCACACGTTTTTGTAATTATATTAAAACTTGTAAAATCACTTCTTTCAAAGTAGTGAACTTACTAATTTGAACACAAAAAACATCACTTTCAGCGTAATAGTTTTACAAGATTTTTTAAATTAACCTCTTTCAAAGTAGAAAATAATGGCAATCAAATAATTTCCTACATTGAAAGAGGTTAATTTACGAAATCTTGTAAAACTATTACGCTGAAAGTGATGTTTTTTGTGTTCAAATTAGTAAGTTCACTACTTTGAAAGAAGTGATTTTACAAGTTTTAATATAATTACAAAAACGTGTGGTAAAGTTACAAGAAAATTTTTTTACAGTGTAGGTAGGCCCGGCCAACACTGAAAAAAGTAAGTCGGGCCTCAATGGCCTCCTTGCAATCTCAATCCTAATTATTACTACATTCACAGTGTAAGAGAAACTATTTTGTGTGAGGTTATGTATGTATACATGAAAAATATTTTACTTACCGCAGATGAGATTAACACCGTACTTGTCAAAATTTGTAAGTCCTGACACGTACGCCACTGATTATATTATATTATCGAAATTTTCTTACACGTGTAAAAAAACCGGTAAGGCCGAAAAGGAGAATGAAACAAAATATTAATAAACACGCGCACGATTCGACACAAATCGAGAGTAACGGGGGGCCGCACAGTCACTACACATAAAAATCCTATCGCAATAATAAAATTTGCGATCGAGAACCGACACGTTTTCTCGCTGAAAAACCGAAAAACGAAACCGCGCGAAACCAACAACAGCTGTTACGGCGCGTCGGGCGATTACCGTTCGACCGACGCGACGGGGTCTGCGCCGTATATTATTCAGCTAATGCGCGCAGTTTTTAAATATAGCTCCTCTTATTTCTATTTCAAAATAATAAAGAATGAATACAATACGATTAAAAATTAAAGATGCATTTTTTAAACATTGATTTCAAATTACATTTTAAACTCAATTTAATGTTAAACTTGATTATAGTTTTAAAATAAATAAAATGCATATTGTGCGTTGAAACTATACAACAATGCATTCAATAATTCTGACTAATTTCCTAATTTATTCTTATTATAAAATCGGGAATGTTTTAATTTTTGCAAATAAACAATTTTCACAATATCAATTAATTCAATCCTTAATTATAATAATTATCAATAATTGAAAAAATGTTATTACTATAATAATAGTTTACTATACTACTAATATCAAAAAATGTGCTTACTACTTATATATCATGTATATAATGACCCTCACAAAGTGCGACACATGCGCCACACATCGTGCCTATCACAAAGTGCGTCGACTGTTGTGCTGGATGATGATTGGGAGCACGGTGAACGGCGCGTCTATGAAAAGAGGAAAAGTATTTATCGAGCTTGTAGCCTCTGGTGCTCCGGCGCTCGAGGCCATTCTCCTTTCTCCCCAGGGTTGACTGCAGCAGCAGACAGGCCTGAGGTGTGGTGAGTAACCTACAATTTCCGCCGGCCGGCGCCGGCCATTTTTAAAGGACCGCGTGCTCCGACTTTTTTTTTAAATTTATTTTTTATTTTTTTGTTCACTAATCTGATCTCGTACAAACGTAGATTCTGATCTCTTAAATTTCCCGGAGGCATGGCCTCCTTAAATGGATCCTTGTTGGGTGACCGGGACACTTTCTCGCAGAAACCCCCTTACGCCCCTTACCCTCCTCTCACGCAGGATGTTGAATCTGGCGCGAAAGCCCTCATGTTCATGACAGGCAACGCTTCCAAAATCAGAGAAAGAAGCCTCGAAAGAAATAACGATACAAAATCGAACCTCAAACGTGCCAAAACGCACCTAGAATCCCAAAATAAAACTGAAAGTACTCTCCCCTCCGATGAGGAATTCAATTACCTCTCTATGGCGACAACAGAGACAACTGTCAATGACAAACTGGACACGACAGTGACAGCTGACGGCGGCAAGTCACATACAGATTTAACCCCTGATCCTCGATACTCTCATAACAACTCAGTTCCAGCCACGGGTTCTCAAATCATTACCGGCAACAACTTCGGTGCCCCAAGATCCACTAAATCGCTCCCTAAAATTCACAACCAGCTTCGCTACAGCGATTTCGAATCGGGCGAGTGCCCAATCATAATTCAACGCGAAATGAACTCTCAAAACGCGAAAAAAGATCTTGCTGCCGATACGACCGGTCGCCTTTTGCAAAAATACTTTCTCGGCCATATTAACGATGTGCGTAGCAGTGGCTTCGGGAAGCTCAAGGTCATGGCTAAGTCAGCGAAGTCAGCCAATATGTTGCTCCAAGAAATCCCCAAAAAAATCATCGGCTTAACAACCCTCATCCCAGCCAGTTTTGCAACTTGCCAGGGTGTCATTCGCGGCATATCTCATGAGATTTCCAGGGAAGAGATCATTCAGAACCTTTAGTGACGGTTCTGGACGCTTTCCGTTTAAATAGAAAATTCAAAGACCCCGAAACTCAGGAAACCAAAGTTGAATCCTCCAAAACTGTTCTCATCACTTTCAAAGGAACTTGCCTTCCAGAGAGAGTCTCACTCTTCTTGGCTTCTTTCCAGGTTGACTCCTGCATCCCCCAACCAAGACTGTATCTTAATGGCCTTAGATTTGGGCACATCAGCAAACATTGCAAATCTAGCCAACGTTGTAAACGCTGTGGATCTTCGGATGCCCACACCGTCTCCAACCCCTGCCCTAATGAGAAAAGTAAGCCCAAATGCGTCAATTGCAAGGGCGATCACATGCCAACATACAAAGGCTGTCCGGAATTCATTTTTCAAAAACGAGCTGCGGCTTTTTGCTACGAAGTACAAGATGACGTTCAAGGAAGCTAAAGTCATCCTAAAATCAGGGAAGGGTGCCGATTATGCCGCTTCCGCTCCCCCCTCATCCTCTAGCTCCTACCAACCGTGGAATTTCTCCATGTTTCCAGAGCTAAATGATGCCCCAGTACCCTCATTCAACTCTCCTCGCCCTCAACATTCCAGGCAATCATAAGCCAAGTCAGTAGCACCCCCCCCCCCCCCTTTGACTCGCCCTCCGAAAACCTCATCCAAAACTCCAGGCAGGCATTCGGTACCCAATCACAGGACCACAGCTTCCTCGGAGATCGGCTCCCAACCTCCCTCGTTCAAAGGACCATCAGCCAGTCCATCTTTCGCTCATCTTCATAACAATGGAAGATCAGAAAGCTTCTTGCCTAACGGCTGTGCCCTTAACTCCCCAAAGGGCACTTCTTCCTCCTTACCCAACCCACCCTTCTCCCCCTTTCTTCCTTCTCTACCCTCACGAACTTGCTCAACTCTTCGACTGTTGGCACGATCCTATCTGCCCTGATAAACCTACTCGGGATCTTATCCTCAGGGTCACTTGATTCAGAGGAGGGGCAAAATAGCCTTAACACATTAATACGTAGTGTGACGAATCTAGCAAATTCTTTCCTTCATAATGGCTCAGCTCAATAGTTTGAGAATCGCCCAGTGGAATTGTCGGGGTGCCCTGAATAAACAGGGCGACCTTTCAAACATTAGGGACGAGTTTGATATTATTCTTCTTTCAGAAACATTTTTAAAACCTACTACAAAACAAAATTTAAAAATTAAAGACTTTATCATTATCAGGGCAGATAGACTTAGCAATAGTCGTGGAGGTCTGGCTATCGCTATTCGAAGAGGCATCACATTTTCCCCGATCAACTCTATCCCTGGCATGGAGGACATTCTTGAGACTTTAGCAATCTCAATTGGTATCTCGCTGGGGGAGCTTCTTATTGTTTCAGTTTATAGGGTACCCACCCCCGCTAATGTTATAACATTAGCAACGTGGACCCAATTTTTTGACTCCATTAAAGAATTAAATTGCAGCTCGGTTGTCATAAGCGGTGACTTTAATTGCCACAATTCTCTCTGGGGCAGCTCACATAAAAGGTGAAGCCACCTTTCGTACCCGTCCTGGAGCCCGCCATCAATAATTGATTTGACATTTGTTTCTCCAAATTTATACACACTCTCTTCTTGGGGGGTTTGGAACGACTCCCTGGGCAGCGATCACTTCCCAGTGAATTCTAGTATTGGAGTTTCAGTCCCAATAGCCCTATTCCACTCGCATAGATATAAGCTTAAACGCATCAACTGGTCCTCTTTCTCTTCTAATCTCTCTGAATCTATTTTGCAGGATGGAGAGCTGTTTGAGTCTACGGACTCAGACTGTCTCTCTAAGTACGAAGCCTTTGTAAAATGCGTGGATGAAGCTGTGCTTTCTTCGTGTCCAAAGGCTAAACCTGCGGCTAATGTCCACCGCCCCGTCCCTTCAAGGAAGCGCTTCGTTCCTGCCCCGTGGTGGGATGAAACCTGCGATGCCGCAGTCGAAGAGAGGAAGGCGGCTTTAACCACCTTCCGAAGACTCAGGAACGATGCAAATTACATCAATCTCAATAGAATAGAGGCAAGAACCACGCGCACTCTCAAGACTGCGCGGAGAATCAACTTTAGGAAATTCTACGAGACCCTGGATAGATCGACTCCGATCTCTAGAGTCTCGCGGATTGTCAAATGTTTTAAACACAGGTATACACAGCCTGCTTACGCCTCGTGTTCTGCAGACAGGAGGACGATTGAAAATTTGCATTCTTTAGCTGAAGAACTTTGCCCCCCAACTGCTTTCTTCGACTCTTTCCCCGATGAGTTTCCGAGAAGCGAATTTCTGGAGGCTCCCTTGACGGAGTCTGAGCTCTCCATCACTTTATCCTCACTGAAAACCAAATCTTCTCCAGGTTTGGATATAATTGACTATAACATCATTCAGCGATTTCTGAAGGCAGTTAAACTAACTCTCCTCAATATCTCCAATGAAATCTACCAGTCTGGCTCTTTTCCTAAATCCTGGAATGAATTCCTCGTCCTTTTTATTCCAAAATCAACCCCTGGAAAATTCCGTCCAATATCTTTGGCATCCTGCCTGTTCAAAGTAATGGAGAAACTCATCTTCAACAGACTCGTGTTATGTGGAGCACAATCATCTCCTGTCGCCTCATCAATTTGGGTTCCGAAAGAGAAGATCCTGCGCTGACAATCTCGCTAATTTTTCAACCGAGATTCTCTCGGGTTTCGCAAATGGAGAGATCGTTGCGGGCCTCTTCCTGGATTTGAAGGGAGCATTTCCCAGTGTCAATCCTCGAATTCTTATTGAGGACATGAGGGAAATTGGGGTCCCCCGACAGATGGCTCATTTCATCTATAGATCTACATCCTGTAAAAATATCTACTTTCAGATTAATGGAGAATTGGTGGGTCCCAGGCTCAGCACAGTGGGCCTCCCCCAGGGAAGCATACTTAGTCCCATTAACTACTCAATCTACACCAGGAGAATACACACTGTTATCCCTAGAAATTGCTTAATAGTAGAATTTGCAGATGACATTGCCATCATCTGTCGTTCTGCGGATCCTATGGTTTGTATACAATCTCTGCAGCAGTGCTTGAATGCACTCTCAGAGTTCCTGGATGGCAGGGGTCTCGAGGTCTGTCCTGAAAAAACCAAATTGGTCCTTTTCAACAGACGCAACCTTGATACCGACAATCCTTGTTGCATCCTTTCATTGAATGGCGATAACATCCCGCCATCTCCATTAACTAGATTTTTAGGTATTGTTCTCGATTATAGATTCACTTTCGAACCCCACTTTCAATATCTCTGTGACAAGATACTTAAAAACTTGAATATTTTCAAAGTTATCAGAGGGAGTTGGTGGGGCGCAGATCCTTGTATCCTCAGGACTGTCCATACATCCCTCATCAGAAGCTGTCTAGAATACGGATCTCACATTTTTAATTTTACTTCACATAAAAATTTCAGTGATTTAGAAAAAATTCGTAATTAAGCTATAAGACTAGCCCTAGGCTATAGAAATAGTACTGCCATAAATGTCATGTTAGCAGAATTCTGTGAACCACCCTTCAAAAAACGCTTTTGGTTTTTGGCAAAAAAATATCTCATAAAAATTTTCTCGGACCTTTATCATCCTCTTCCAGATAAACTGTTGCAACTATCGCGAGATGCAAGGAGAAACAGAAAGAACATGAAAAATCAATTTGTACTTTTGAATGCATATGAAAATGTCCAACCCTTCAAATATCAGATTCGTAAATCAGACACACACCCACACTATGAATTCCCGTATGAGGACCACCTGTTCTCTCCAAACATTGATCTTTCATTAGGCCGCTTAGTCCAGAACTGTCCAGATCCTGTAGGCCTCTTCAAGGATCTGGTCGATGAAAAGTTTAATGACTATCCCCCATTCTTCACGGACGGTTCAAAGTCTATGGCTGAGTCCATCGCGGGCTTTGCCGTGGTGTGTCCTGAAGCCAATTTCAATCTCTCGTGGAAAATATATAGTTCCGCCTCTATTTTTTAAATAGAAGCTATTGCTATTTTGTATACTTTAGACTATATTATTAAGCACCGCTTCTCCAAATCAGTTATTTTTACAGATTCACTAAGTGCCCTTCAAAGCATAGCTACCATTTATCCTAGTTCAATCAACTCCTGTCTAATTTACATAATTAGAAACCGGCTAGCCATTCTGAACAAGCTCAAATGTACAGTCTCCTTGGTTTGGATACCCGGCCACAAGGGCATACCCGGCAACGAAGCCGCAGACCTGGTAGCCAAGACTGCATCCAGAGATGCAACTGTCCTAAACATTTCCCTCCCTTTCTCTGACTTTTTCAGTTTAGCTCGTGAAACCCTAGATAAAAACTGTGACAACTATTTTCTAAAAATAGGAGAAAACAAAGGTATCACGTACACTCAATATTATTATAAACCTAGTAGGAAACCCTGGTTCTGGTCATTTCAGGCTCGAAGGGAGTGGATTGTTACTCTCTGTCGCATGAGAAGCAACCACTACGCCTTGAATGCCAGTCTAGCTCGAAAAAATATAATTTCTTCTGGAAGCTGTTCATGTGACCCTGATATCGAAGAAGACTTAGACCATGTGCTTTGGGCGTGCCCTAGATTCAACGCTCCCAGAATAAATCTTACCAGATCCCTAACAAAAATCTTAAAATGCCCACCTCCATTCTGTAGCTATCAATTTCTAGCAAATCCTACAATTAGGATGGTTACACCAGTTTTCAAATTTTTGAAGGAAACTGACTTACAAATCTAAAAACCTCTCTCTTTGCCCCTATAGAAATTTCATTCATTTTAATTATAAAATTAAAATTTTAGTTATTATTATTTATTACTTATTTGTTATGAGAAGTTGTAGTCTCCTGAAGCTTCGATCATGATTCCTTAAAGAAACCAATCCCAAAGCTACTGGAACGTGTACGTAATCCGCTTCTGCTCCTTCTGTCCTAGAAGGTAAGCAAGAGCGGGAAATTTACGCGTGAGAACATCTGGCAACACTGTTCCTTAGAGTCAGGTCTCTAGCCGCGGATGACCTTACGTGGCAGACAAAACAGTTGGAGATGAAGGTTTCACCTCTGGATACTTTTTTAGAGCTACCAATATATTATTTATTATTATTATATTATACCTATTATTTATTATAGGAAAAAATGAGGAAACTCAATTTTCTCTCAGGCAGCCCAATATGTCGAAGGCATTTTTGGTTAGAGTTGGATTTTTTGTTTTTTTTTGTTTGTTTGAATATTATGCACGGGGTTGCCCGGGTATATATTATCAGTCACGGACGCATTATTATAATGCAATCAATTGATCTGATAAGAGCGTGTGCCTTGACATATTGGGCAAAGCCTGGTTTTTACCCCATCATTCACGGACTGGGTTGCAGTCAAGTGCATGATGGGGGGACCTACAGCTTAAGGTGGGTTCCGAACCACCAGAACCTCGGTAAAGGTACATAGAAAAATTTCAAGAGGTACCGGCTCAGGGATTGAACCCCGGACCTCTGAGGTGAAGTCCGAGCGTCTAACCAACTGAGCCTTACTGAGTATTATTATTATTATTATTCATAACAATAGTTATAATCATTATATTTAATAATAATTTTTATTTGCGCGACAAAATAGATAACATTCCAAGCTTTTCAAGTTTAGAATATTACATGCTTCCATTTATGTTGATACGATCCAATATAATTTCTTTCTTTATGGAAAATCAAACAGTTCGCTTGTTCAGGCACTTAACGAACAAATTATTAAAAATGAATGAATTTTAATAATTCGAAACTAATTCCCTTCTGATTATTTTCTTTTCTTTTAAATGTTCTTTTGAAAATTGCCGCTGGTTCCACTTGAAATCGAGAAACTGGGCTGACTGCTCCACCACCCTAGAGATGGAAGTGTCAAGCCCTGCTCGATATCTATATGTTTCAGATTACGTGGAGTCCACACTCCCCTCACTTGGTCATGCCAGGATATATAAGGCAACAGCCAGTATTAAGCCAACGTTAATAGGAAGAAGAAGAAGACAAAGTGCGTCGCATATGCCTCGCACGTACGTGCCCCTCACAAAGTGCGACCAATATGCTTCGCACCCAGCACGCACTGCGTTCCCCGCATGCCGTGCGAGTAACGTGCCCCGCACGTTTGCTATCTGGGCAGCATCTAGCACAGGGCTCACCACTTTCAGCAGGTGCAGACTGACACGACACGTGCGAGACTGACAGAAAGTTTTTCCGTCATTTTTTTCTTCGGTTTCCAGGAATCCTGGAAAGGGTTACGGTCTTTACGCTCACGGTTCATTCGGGCTTATTGTTCACACCGAAGGGTCTCATTTTTTTCTACTTGAGTCCGCAATACATTTTTTCAAACTGTAATTTACCGTGAAGGATTAGGGACCAGTCGAAGGACAAGTTCGACGAAAATTTATTGGGGTCTATTTGACCTAGTCTTCGTTACTGACACTGTCAGTCTTGTCAGTCAAAGACTGAATTCTGGCGAGCCCTGATCTAGCATAAGGTTCACATTTTCGTTATTGACGGAAACGCACATGGTATGCGTACCATTGGCTCCAAAGAGAACACAATTTCGAGGTCTAAGCTGTGAGAATTTGGATAAGCTAATATTTACTGTTGAGTTCTGGGATTTAAAATGTTCATACAATTCAGGAAGGTTACATAGAATTAATCTTTTTTGACCGTGCTCGCGGGATCTCTGGGTCTCAAGTTTTACCTTTTTTGGCATTGGACGTTGTTAAAATCCCACTTTCAGCTACCAATTTCTTCGCTTTTCTAGTTTGACGCTTCGAAGCGCCAAATTCTTTAGCTAATCGTCTTCGGCCCCAAGATTTAGGAGCAAGGGTTAAAAGTAATTCGTTTTCAGAAGTACTAGACGAGTTTTAAAACTGTTCTTTTATTTGATTAAGAACCTCGATTGCCGCTTGGTGCTCTTCATTAGTACAATCTTGTTCTGATCTTCTAAACTTCGATGTTGAAGGAGAAGTAAATGTCTCGTCATTTAGTATGTAAAATCGGTTATCGCCCATTATAACGTCATTTTGTAGAATAGGAGAAGCAATAATGTTATTTTCGTGACTGTCGGTAGAATTTCCGATTGTTGGTTCACTGTGATCATACACAAGGGATAGAAATGCAAAATCTGACATTTCCTTTCTCCTTTATACATATAGTTTCGCATCGGCTTGTATGCTTGGATATTTCTTTTTGAAAGTGGAAGAAATTGTTCTTAAATTAAGTGTTTTCGTCTTGTGCCCAGACTTGAAAAAGGGATTGAAACCACGATGACCCAAGTTCCTTCTTCTGGGCATGATTAAACTAATTAAAAAGAATGTATTTAAATAATATCAGTATAACTAATTGAATGTATCTAACCACTCAAGAGGGTGGTGAATTCAACAAATTCAGTAAGCTCAATTCATAATGAGATTGATTTGGGTTATTTCAAGAAATATCATTTCTGAAAACAAAGTTTTCTTTGTTTTGACTATTTGAAATGATCAATGCATTCAGATTACATAAAAATCCATTTCTATATATAATGACATTAATGAATAATAAAAATGATAATAATTACAAACCTGCCGCATACTTCAACCGAAAATTGCCAAGGCTAAATCTCATCAAAAATAATTTCTATTGTGAGAACATATTTTCATATAGCGGCAAACATAGAAGTAAAGGTCTATCATTTTTTTCTAGTAAGGGCATTCAAAACAAGTGAAGAACA
This sequence comes from Andricus quercusramuli, assembly GCA_932178445.1. Classification (NCBI taxonomy): domain Eukaryota; kingdom Metazoa; phylum Arthropoda; class Insecta; order Hymenoptera; family Cynipidae; genus Andricus; species Andricus quercusramuli. The sequence continues at coordinate 47,786 of CAKNXH010059255.1, read as the reverse complement.
CGTGACTGCTGTACACTGAAAATTTCGATAGCTCGCCAAATTTAAAGATATCGTCTGATTCTTATGTAACTTGGCACAGTGGGGTTTTCGAGGTCTCTGATTTCAAATTTAGTGTTACCATTTCAGAATAAAAAATAAGAAATAAAACAATATGTTGAAAAAAATCTGTTTTGTCATGCCTGACTGACCCCCCCCCCCCCCAAGGTCCTCTCACCCATCCCCACTGCGCTGCGTCAATTCTCGGAAGTGCACAATCCAGGATTTATGTGTATCAGAAAAATTAAACCAGCTGTGAATTTGATTCCGGGTGTTTCCACGTTGTATTTTTAATTATATGTGACGTGCGCCGAAGAAAGGGGGCTTACTCTGGAAAGCGAGATTTTTCAGGACGAGCGGTCGAAGTCAACCCGATAGACGCGACTTTTAGAAGAGAGGGAAGACCACGAAATCTTCCCACACCGCTTGCCAATACATTCTCACGCATATAGCGGCGCTGCTCACGGACGGGGTATAGATGAGACGCGGAGATGTAGTGGTGAGTGGTGGGAGGTGTTTCACGGGATCTCGAGCTCTCGAGCGAAAGCACGATTTCTCGGGTACCTATCAACTCAATTATTAGCAATAATAATGCTCGGAAATTTTTTTCGATGGTTTCATTAAGAGCAACTCAAAAACTATCGAAAGGTGTAAAAACCTCGATTTCGATTTTTCCAGAGTAAGCCCCCTTTCTTCGGCGCACGTCACATATGGTGCTCGTTTTATGAGCAATTTGCATCCTCATTATGATTAAAAAAATATATTTTCTTCCTCTTGGCGGAAGCATTAATGATTCATAAAGTATAAAATCAAGGAGTCAATTTTGAGATATTAGTGGTGAAAATACAAGTCCTTCGAATTTTATCGATCTATCTGCAACCGTCAAGTATCGGGTTCACAAAAATGTACCCTCGAAAACTGTGCGCACGACTCGCGTGAGCGCTATTAAAAATCACTGCTGACTTCGAACCACGATATTTCGGCGAAAAAAAGAGATAGGGCATTTTTCAAAAAACAGTTGGAAAGCTCATGAAATTCCACGTCAGACACGATTGAACATTTTTAATCATATCTCTGGCACCCATGAAGATTTTTTAAGTTTTCTTGGCTTAAATTAAATATAAGATTCCAGGCTCAATGTCGTATGATTTTCAGGTTTTTGAAAAAATTTTCCTAGGTCGTGTAAAAAGTTGAATGTGAGGTAGAAAATTTGAGAAAATCTAGATTTTTTTTTTGAACTTCTCAAGTGCTGTACTATTTTCAGAAGATCAAAAAAATATTTGTTGGGTACCAATAGACGTGGAATTTCATGAGCTTTCCAACTGCTTTTTTGAAAAATGCCCTGTCTCTTTTTTTCGCCGAAATATCGTGGTTCGAAGTCAGCAGTGATTTTTAATAGCGCTCACGCGAGTCGTGCGCACAATTTCCGACGGTAGTGTATTTTTGATTTAAATATATCTTTTGTTTGAATGAAAGAAACGTTCTTGTTTAAGTTGAACATTTTGTTCTGTTAAATTAATTGCAGATTTTGTTCGATCTAAATAAATTGCCATTTTTATTTTAAAAAAAGGAATTTGTTACTTTCAATAAAATCATTTGCTTGTTTCAATATCAAACGTTTTGTTAGAGCGGGTATTTCGAGAATGTGTGTTCAAAATTTTTGATCAAATCGCTGGGTAGGTCCCAAGTTTCGAGCAATTTTCGCAACACAAACACTTCCATTTCTCTTACAGATGTCTGAAGTTACGCGAAAATAAAACTGGCGACGATCTGTAGTTGGTGGAAAACTAACCCTTTTCCAGCTCGCCCAATGAAACTTCCAAATTTTCGAGGCGTTTCTTAGGCTTTCTTTTACCGCTTACACATTCCAAACAAACACGCTGATACATTCAACGATTCACCACCATTTTGAATGTCTAAAGCTAAGTGGCGCTGCAGAGCCCCGAAACTAACGCGGATGAACGAAGAACTATTATTTGTTCAAATCAAATAAATACGTTCTTTAATTTAAGTATAAGACGTTGAAACGAAATTTTTGTTTGACTTAATGAAATTGTTTATTTGAATCAAACAAATAATTTGTTTTATTTAATAAGTTGAAATATCTTCCATATATTGAAATTAAATAAATGTTTTGTTAATTGAAATAAAGAAGATGTGTTGAATCAAAAAAATGTATTTAAACAAATGTTTTTGTTTGAATCAAAAATATCGTTTTCTCAGTATAGAAGATTGTACTAGAAATTGTAGCGAGCATTTTAGTGGTTCCAGATTGACAAAATTCTATTAGGTATCTTTGATTCAAAAACCTTTGAATAAAAAGAAATACTTGGAAATTCTGGGACATCGAGTATGAAAAACATTTTAACTGAAAACCTCTCTAATTTGAAAGTAATTTAATTTCGGGATTTAAAGTATATTGAGATTTTGTCCTCGAAAAAAACCTTTATTGTGAAATAAAATTGGATTTTTGAATACTCAAGTGGTATTTTTATGGAAAACTGTATTTAAATTCTATACATTAAACCAGGGCTCTCCAAAAGTAGATCCTGTGTCTACTAGCGATCCCAGGCCAGTAGGTCGGATCTACCAAGCTCTGACCCAGAACTGTCAAAATCCTTTACCTGATTCGAGCCGCTTGAAACCCTTTGAAAAAAAAGGGTCCTTCATGTTCAAATTTCAGAACTGAACCCTTCCAACAGGGATTTTTTCCCGAGAGGTCGTAAATTTTCTCTCAGTTTTCCTTCGAAAAAAAATGGTAGATCTTGAAACAGGTGGAGCGATCCTGGGTCACGCTGCACTTGTCGATTGTGGAGACCCCTGCATTAAACAGTATATGTAGTACAACAGAATTGTACTTTTAGTAACAAAATTTGCTCTCCTAAAAATTGTTTTTTACACTTACGTATACTCTGCCCGTTCTTCCCTTCTACTCTGCATTTGTTATTCCGCTTTTCAATTTAAAAATTTGTTATCGATTTTTTTATAAAAACGGTTGGTTCACTGCAAACATTATTTAGATGAAAAATGTGTTTCTTCCAGCCCTGTATTAACAACTTTTATTTGAAAATTTCGGATGACCAACTCAAGTTTGTCATTCAAAATAATCTATATAAATGCGTTTTAAGCCTGTTTCCGATTTTTTACATTCTCATTAGAGAAGTTATTAGATTTGTGTAAAATCTGACCCCCTCCGTTTTTGTCAAATGTCCACGTTTTGAGACATTCTGAACCCAAAAAACAGGTTTTCGCGAATATACTCTTTAAGTGTCCTAAAATGAAGGTCAAGTTCGTTAGCCACCGATTTGGGATAAAAACTCAAAAAGTGAGCGCTTTTTCAAAATTTTTGAGACTTATTCAAATTTAAAAATTTTATATACGGATATTAGTAGTACTTAATACGACAAAAAATTTATCCCAATAACTTTTTTGATAAAACAAAAATTACTGGAATTATAACATTTACAAAATTCCAAAAAACAAACGAAAATGAACATTTTAGGCCAAACAACTCACGATATGAAAAAAATTCAAGAAATGAAAAATGTTTCTTTTTGAACACCCTACAATATTGTTATAAGACTTTTTTTAATTTTATTGAAAAATCGAAAATTCAAATATTTATCGCATAAAAAATAATTAAAAATCAAAAATTCCATTTTGCACTCAAAATATACAAGATATGAAAAAAGATGAATAGACAAAAATCGTGCACTCAAAAAAGATCTACAAATTTGGTATTAATCACTTTTTGATAGGATGCGTAGTTTTTGTTTTATTTGTAAAAAACTGATTTAAAAATAAAATAAATTAAATTTTTGGACAAACGACACAAAACCACGAAAAAAATTAATAAACCAAAGTTGTTCACTCAGAAAAGAGCTACACATTTTTTGTTAATCATTTGTTGATAAGATGCGTAATTTTTGTTTCAATCGTGAAAAATAACATTAAAAATAAAAAAAATTGTGGAAAAACGACGCAAGGTACGGAAAAAGATGAATAGACAAAAGTTGTTCAACCAAAAAAGATCTACAAATTTGTTATAAACTTTTGTTATAAACATACATTTAAAATAAAAAAAATTCACTTCTTGGAAAAACGATACACGCTACAATAATATTTTATCTAACCAAATTTTTCGTCTAAATTAAATTCACAAATTTTCTTAGAACCATTTTACACTAGGATGCATATTTTTGGTTCAAATCGTAAAAAATAACATTGAACATAAACAAATTACAATTTATGGAAAAACGACACAAGTTGCAATAAAATCCATAATAACAAAATTGTTTTTTTTATAGGATGCGCACTTTTTTCAATTATAAAAACAACACAAGAAAAATAAGTCTGTTTTTAATATCAACGCATATTATGAATTGTAATAATATAAATTTAATGAAATTATACATTTTGTAGGGTAGCTGAGAATAAAATGTAATGCAAAATATGAAACAAATATCAAATTATTCATGATAAATACAATTCGTACTTTATTTTGCAGTATCTAAATAGGCAATGACAGACCGACGTACAAAAATAAATGTAATATACATTTGATATAATAATGTAGAACATATAATGTAGAAAATTTCACATTTTGGAGAGAATCGAGTGCGAAGCACGAGGTACGTGATGAGAACATATTCGTTAAAGCCGAAGGAGCTTTAACAAAAGAGAATTCACAATCACCAAATTACAGTTGTCGATACTTTGCCCTTTAATTTGAAAGGTCTGTACACAAATGTGGGGGAAATACAAAGACCGAGCGCAAAGCGCGAGATAAATATATTATCGAACGCGAAGCGCGAGAACAGTCGCGTGCCCTAGGCGCGCTCAAACTTGCGAGCGAAGCGAGCCGCGCGCGATGAGAATGTACCCGCGACGCGGGCAGATTTTTACATTCTCATTCTAATGAGAAGGTATTGGTTTTATGTAAAATTTGACTTGGTCGGTTTTCATCAAATCTCCACGTTTTGAGACCCCCTGAGCTAGAAAAAAAGGTTTTTACCAAGGTGTCTGTCTGTCTGTAGTCTGTCTGTCTGTCTGTAGGCACGATAACTTTCGAAAAAATAATTAGATTGGGTTGTGCTTTGGCACACTTTTTTAGGGCCTAAAAAGAAAGAACAAGTTCGTTAACCAACTATTTTGGATACAAATTCAAAAAGTGAGCACATTTTGAAAATTTTTGAGACCATTTTTTTCAAAATTCAAAAATTCTATGTACGGCTATTCATAGTACTCCAAAACTCGAACAATTTATCCCAATGACTTTTTCGGATAAAAAGAATATTACCGGAGTTATAGCATTTTCAAAATTACAAAAAACAAACGTAAATGAACATTTTATGCCGAAAACCGCACGATATGGAAAAAAGTCAAGAGGAGGAAAATGTTTCTTTTTGAACACCCTACAATATTTTCTTAACAACTTTTTGAATTTTTTGAAAAATCAAAAATCCAAATTTTGATCACACAAAAAAATAATTAAAAATCAATAATTTCATTTTGCTGTCAAACTATGCAAGATACGACCAAAGATGAATGGAAAAAAATTATGCACCCAAAAATGATCTCCAAATTTGTCTTTATTCACTTTTTGATATGATGCGTAGTTTTTATTTTATTCGTAAAAGACAGCATTGGAAATAGTAAAATTAAATTTTTAGACGAATAACACAAGCTACGAGAAAAATGACAGAGAAAAAATTTGTTCATCCAAAGAAGAGGTACAAATTTGTTATAAGTCGTGTTCTAATAGGATGCGTAGTTTTTGTTTTATTCGTGACTTTTTCATTTCAATCATACGGTGCACAGAACCGAGCGTGGAACGCAAGGTTCAAATGATTTCCAAATCACATATCGAGCGCGAAGCGTGAGTGTCTGGATGAGAATGTGTTCCTTAAGGTCGATAGAACCTTGAGTAAATAATGTTCCATTTCATTCTAAAATAAAAACAAATTTAACAATCACTTCACATGTAGAGGTTTTGATAATTTTATAATATTTGCAAATAAACTTTTTCTTTCCATCAAAGTCGAACACGAAGTTCAAAAATCTAGAGAAACCGAGCGTAAATTCGCGCTCGATCCAACAGTCGCGCGCCTTAGGCGAGCGAAGCGCGCGATGAGAATGTGCCCGCGGAGCGGGCACATTTTTTTATGTTAATTTAAAATTTTCAAATATAAATTTTATCTCACAAGGGGAGTGCGCGTAGCGGGGATATGGATTGGAATAATCTTTTGTAGGCGAAGAGGGCCTGACATAAAATGAAAAAAGCTAAAACCATTTGCTTAGATAGTTACCGGCTTACGAGAAAGAAGGGTTGAAAGAAATCAGTCATCATTCTTCTCGTGAACTGCTTTGTATCTCAGTAAACGGTCTGAGATTTTTTCATTTAATATTATACCCTCTTCGCCCACAAAAGATTATTAAAATCCCTGTTCCCTGTTAGGCGTACTCCCCTTATCAAAGAAGTGTCGATAGGTAGGACTCCACTCAATCCTTACTAGAAAAAAAATCTTTCACCAAAATGTGCGATGATATTTTATAGAACTAAATTTCTAAGCCAATAAAAGTACTTGAAAAAAGCGGTTAGTGTTTAGCAACAAAATAAGACTAATTTACCGCTGCGAAGTACTATGGATGTATTCACTATTCTACAAAAGAAAAAAATGGATACTTTCAATATTTTTCAAGCTTTTGTTTTTGTTTCGCTATTGATTAATCAACAATGTTCATCGAAAAAGTTTGTCAATGGATCAATCCACGCATCTCGAAGACGCGAACAATTACATCAAATGCAGTACTGTTATATTCTCAGTATAAAAAAACCGCTTATTAAAAGGTAAATAATGTTGTTAAACATTTTTAAACCGATATTGGTAAGTTATGATCGGTCATGAAAGGTTCTTCAATTGGGCAATCGATACGTCTCGAATACGCGAACAAATATATCACATACATTACTGTTGTATTACCAATATTAAAAAAGTTTTACTCATATCAAGAAGATAAACAATATATTTTTTAAAATTATAAATCGGTATTGCTAGATCATAAGAGGTCATGGAAGGTACGCCAATAGATCATTCGACGTCTCACGGAGACCGGAACACGCATGTCAGATACAGTACTGTAGTATTTCTAAAAAGAGACAAAGTTTTTCCCATATAAACAGAATACTCACATTTTTTTGTAATTCGTAAATTGGTACTGGTGGGTCATAAAACGTTCAACTATAGGCCGATCGATGCGTTTTGAAGACTCGAACAAATACACTAGACATAGTTTGTTATATTTTAAATACCAACAAAGTTTTTCTTGTGTAAACAGAAGAAACCATTTTTTTTAACTTCATAAATCGGTACTAGTGAGTCATAAAAGGTTCAGCAATAAGTCGATCGAAGCATCTCGAAGACGCGAACAAATACACTACATATAGTATTGTTGCCATTTGAATATCAAGAAAGTTTTTCTTATATAAACAGAATAAATCGTTTTTTTTCAAACTTCCTAAATCGCGAACTCTCATATAGAAAAGGTAATTTTTTTTAAATCTCTAAACTAAAAAAAAAACCTTTTCTTAATGGCCAATATAACTAAAATCCCAGCAGACCTGAATATAGGATCTACAATTCGTCCTAATTTCATGATCATAGTTCTTTTACTTGTCGAGATAGGGTGAACAGAAAAAAGTTACACACACATGGACATTTAAAAAAATTGTATTTTCGAGCTCCCGGGATCGAATTATATCGAAATAATTGTTTATAATATTGGATGTTGATTGTGGCTTTTGGGTCAGAATAAATAATTCAATTAATTTTTAATTGAACCAAACGTTTCGGCGCACAATGGTGGCCCTCATCAGTGGTTAATTTTTATTCTGGAAAAGACAGTTACAAAAAATATCTATAAAGGACGCAGTGTAAGATTTAGTTCAAATAAGAAAATTATTTCAAATTTGGTTAAGTACAGTCTTGAATGTGTTTGGTAATGTTTGCATAAATTTCAAATGTGTGTTGCCATTACAATAAATTAATAAAATTTGTAATATAATATAAGGGTCTAGTGCAGTCTTAGTGATAATAGGCTTTGGTAACTTTGGTACAGTTCTTATAAATTGAAAAATGTATCCCCATGATACTAGTTGGGTGAACTTATTTGTTATAAGCAGCGAATAAAATTTACAATGCAATGAAATTAACTTGTAAATGTGAGATTTTATCAAAATTTGAAATTTGAATTATGTTTGAACAGATTTTTTTCAACTAAAATTATGAAAATTCCAATGCGTATGCATTATAAGAAACTGAAATGTGGAGCAGTTCAGTTTGGACGTCTATTTCGTTTGAAAAATGCATGAAAACTGACGCATTGGTTAGTGTTCTTTAACGGTTTAACGCGATAAGTGGAAGAAGTTTTTCACCATAGAGTTTTGTAAGGAGAGGAAAAGTGGACCTTTTTCGAAGACAGCGGGGTAAGGACTAAGTTGGTGAGTTGGACAGGAAGGAACAGCTATACAAATTTGAGAGAAAACACTCTTCGATACATATACAATATACATAATTTTAGAGGAAAGTTATTCGTTGTCGATTTTAATTTTATTTTACTAAGTTATTTTTGTTTTATTTCACTAAGTTATCTTGTTATTAATAAAACATTCCACGAACAAATTTTTTTTTTAAATTATCCTGTTATCAATAAAATATTTTACCAACACACCAATTTTTTGATTCAAACAAATCGTTTTTTATAACTGTAGACAAGTAATATCATTAGTTGAATCTTCATATTTTTTGGTTAAAATTTGATTTCCTTGGTTTAAAATGTAACTGTTTTGTTGAAATTGCGTTTTTTTTATTATGGTATGTTGACTTTTATCTAAGTGTAAAAAAGTAATCTTATTAAATAAAACTTGATCTTTTTTCGTTAAAAATGATTTCTTTGGTTAAAAATTTAACTATTTTGTTGAAAAAATTAATTTTTTTTCTCGATATTTTTGAAGTGAAATTTTACTTATTATATTTTTGGTATGTTGTCTTTTATCTAAATGTAGGCAAGTAATCTCATTAGTTGAAGCTTCACCTTTTTTGGTTCAAAATTTATTTCTTTGGTTGAAAATTCGTTTCTTCTAACATTTTTTAAAAAGTGAAGATTTAACTATCATACCAACAAAATTTTTTGCTGATTCAACCAAATCGTATTCTAAGTGCAGAACATTAATCTTATTAGTTGAAATTTGATGTCTTTGGTTCAAATTTGATTTCTTTCGTTGTAATTTTCAACTATTTTATTGAAAATTCGTCCCCCCCCCCCCCCAAACATTTTTTATGTGAAAATGCAACTATTATATTTTTGGTATGTTGTCTCTTATATAAATGTAGAGGAGTAATCTTATTAATTAAAACGTCACCTTTTTGGTTAAAATTACATTTCTTTGCCTGAAAATTGAACTATTATATTTTTTGTATTTTGTATTTTATCTAAATGTATAGAAGTAATATATTTAGAAAATTAATTTTATTAGTTGCAATTTCATCTTTTTGGTTAAAATTGCATTTCTTTGGTTGAAAATTTGCACTATATTGTTGAAAATTCGGGTTTTCAAACATTTTTTTATTTTATTTTTATGTATAAGTGAAAATTTAGTTATCATATTTTTGGTGTGTTGTCTTTTATCTAAATGTAGAAGAGTAATCTTAATCATTAAAACTTCACCTTTTTTGGTTAATTTCTTTGGTTGAAATTTCAACTATTATATTTTGGTATGTTGTATTTTATGTAAATGTATAAAAGTAATATATGTAGAAATTAGTTGAAATTTCATCTTTTTGATTAAAATTGCATTTCTTTGGTTGAAAATTTGAACTATTTTGTTGAAAATTCGGTTTTCAAACATTTTTCTTAAGTGCAAGTTTAATTATTATATTTTTGGTATGTTGTCTTTATCTAAATGTAGAAAAGTGAGAGATTTAGAAAAGTAATCTTATTAGTTGATATTTCATCTTTTTCGTTAAAATTGCATATCTTTGGTTGAAAATTTGAATTATTTCGTTGAAAGTTCGGGTTTTTAAACATTTTTTAAGTGAAAATGTAAATATTATATTTTTGGTATGTTGTCCTTCATTTGAATGTAGAAAAAGTAATCTTATGTATTAATTGAAACTTCATCTTTTTTGGTTCAAAATTAATTGATCTGGTTGACAATTTAACTTTTTGTTGAAAATTCGTGTTTCTTTTTTGTTTTGTTTTGTTTGAAAACATTTTTCAAGTGAAATTTTAACTATTGTGTTTAGGCATGTTGTCGTTTATACTCAAGGTTAAAATTTGCTGTTTTCTAAAAGAGGGAAATAAAATATTTACAAGTTCTCTGTGTCTGTCCTTTGATTGATTGCTGACGGATTGCTGACTATATGAGCCATTTCTGAAATCATTCTCTTACTGCAGTGTTCTGTTTTTTCTAAAAGACTGCGTTTTTAAAATCATATTGAAGAAATTCAATAAGGCAATTATAATAATTAAATATGGGAACAATGACAGTGAAATAAATTTAAATTCTTTGAATGGGTTTTCAAGCAAAAGAATTGTTTAAAACATTTTTTAACGTTATTTTTCTTGAGAATTACGAAAATTTGTGTAACAACTCTCACATTCAGACGATTTTTTCTATATTTTTTTTTCTTCTACATATAAAGAGAAATAAAGAAAACTTGCATGTTATTAAGAAGTTTTATTTGACACGAATAGTTTCAAAAGAATATTATAATAATTAATGGAGAATGGAATTGCTCGACTAATTCAGTACCATTGCATGAACAAAAAACTTAATGAATTTTTGATTTTTTGAAAAAAAATTCGTGTAAATTTGAGAGCTGTTACAAAAATTTTCGTAATTCCCAAGAAAAATAATATTAAAAAATGTTTTAAACAATTCTTTCTCTTTAGATTCCATTCAAATAATTCAATTTTATTTCACTTTAATTGTTCTAATTTTTAATTATAATAATTGCTCATGGCCAACGGCCATACCACGCTGAAAGAACCAGTTCTCGTTAGATCACTGAAGTTAAGCAGTGTTGGGCGCGGTTAGTACTTGAATGGGTGACTATTCGGGAATAGTACTGCGTGTTGTTGGCTCATCGTGGGTGTGGTGAGCCCACTTTGAGAATAACTGGAACATTTAGAACCGAAAAACTTTTTGTACAAGTTTAGCATAGGGTATATCCTAACAACTAAACCACTTTTCTCTATAAAAAAAAAACATTTTCTGATGGAAATATTTGGGTCTGACCGCGTATTACCAACGTTTACGGTCAGGATTGGTCATGACTGTGAAATATCGAGCAGCGCCCATCACTGCTCACAGTCAATGCAGGAGGTGGTGTAGACAACATTTGACGTTTTTTTCTTTAAGAATCGGATCCTTTTTTGATTTGAAAATTGGTTTGAGGTCATTAACATTACGGAAGGCTATTTTAATGTTAAAGGGTTGGAGAATGCTAGACATTTTTTCTGACAAACCTTGAACATACGGTAAAGATATATATGTGGGTGATATCTTTGTTTCGTTGGGGCTGCTATTTCCTGCTGAGCCTGTGTCGGTTATTGGATTGTGTGTGCTGTCAGTTCGTGTATTCGTCATTTTTTGGAGCGTGTGTGTTTAATTTATCCCCTTCTCTTATGAGTAGGACATCAAGAAATGTGATTTTGTTATCAGATTCTTCTTCTATCGTAAATTTTAATTTGTGATTGAAATTGTTGAACGCATTAAAGATTGTTTCTATTTGTTTAGCGGGAGCAGCAGTGATGATATCATCAACATAACGAAAGTAAAAGGGTAAATCAATCTGGAGAGAAGCTAGGCAGTTTGTTTCTAAATCTTCCATAACAATGTCGGATAAAATTGGAGAAAGTGGTGAACTCTTCGGGAATCCTGATTTTTGTTGGTATGATAAGCCTTTAAAGTTGAAAGAAGAATTGCTTACACAGGTTCTAAGTCCTTTCAGAAATTGTGTCATGGGCATTTTAACATTTTTTTGTATTTGGGGCCATCTAGCTTTTGCTCCAGCGATAGCGAGACCAATTGAAATATTTGTCAACAAAGACTTAGCGCCAAGGGAAAATAATTTATAGCCTGGTGGGATTATGACACTTTTAATTTTTTGCATGAATTCAAAACTATTTTTCACTCTTGATTCTGGTGGTTTTATGCCGTTGCAGATGATTGATTTGTAATAAGATGAAAGGTTGTAAGTAGGGCTGCCTATAAATGAAACAATTAGTCGAAGCTCTTTAGGGTCTTTATGGATTTTTCTTAGTCCATAACATCTGGAAGGATTAGAATTGTTTGCCTTGAGAGAGGAGGCCATTGATTTATTTATGTAATTTTTATCACGCCAGTATTTAATAATGTCATTAACTTTTGTCTGTGTTGCAGTAGTAAGGTCTTTGTTTAATTTTGCTTCCTCATAGAGGAAGCTTTGTAATGGTAACATTTTTCAAAATTTTTAAATTCATTTAATTAAACCCTCCCTAATTTAAAGATGTCTAATACAATGTTCTAAGAAATTGTCCAGATGTGTGTGTGTGTGGATGTGTGGATGTGTGAACACGATAACTAGAAAACGGTTGCAGATAAATTGATGAAATTTGGAGAGCTTATTTTTCCCACTAATATCTTGAAACTGACCGAAGGATTTCTGAAAATATTTATTGCATTTTTTTCTAGCACTCAATAAATATTTAAAAATCGGTTTTTATAGTAAAACTTTTTTCATTCGCTTAATTCAAAGTTGATGCAAGAATGTAAAAGATTCCTTGGGTCCGGACGAATCGATTGACCTATAATATTAATACATTTTATTGAAGAGTAGGGAAGTTATGGTAATTTATATATTTTGAAAATCGGTTTTTTATAGTAAAACTTTTTTCACTAGCATAATTCAGAGTTGATGCAAGAATATAAAAGATTCCTTAGTTCGAAACGAATCGATTGACCTATAATAATAATGCATTTTATCAAAGAGTAGGGAAGTTATGGTAATTTATATATTTTGAAAATCGGTTTTTATAGTAAAACTTTTTTCATTAGCATAATTCAAAGTTGATGCAAGAATATAAAAGATTCCTTAGTTCGAAACGAATCGATTGACCTATAATAATAATGCATTTTATCAAAGAGTAGGGAAGTTATGGTAATTTATATATTTTGAAAATCGGTTTTTATAGTAAAACTTTTTTCACTAGCATAATTCAAAGTTGATGCAAGAATGTAAAAGATTTCTTGGTTCGGGATGAATCGATTGACCTATAATATTAATAAATGTTATTGAAGAGTAAGGAAGCTATGGTAATGCATAATATTTGAAAATCGGTTTTTTATAGTAAAACTTTTTTCATTAACATAATTCAAAGTTGATGCAAGAACAGAAAAGATGTGTTGATTCGAGACGAATCGATTGACCTATAATATTAATACATTTTATTGAATAGTATGGAAATTATGAAATTGCATAATATTTGAAAACACGGTTTTTCATAGTAAAACTTTTTCCAGTAACATAATTCAAAATTGATGCAAGAACGGAAAAAATCTCTTGATTCGAGGCAAATCGATTGATCTATAATAATAATAATACACTTTATTAAAGATTAGGGAAGTTCTGCTCATTTATAATATCTGAATCATCAGTTTCAAACAGAAGAACTTTTTTCATCGACATAATTTAAAGTTGATGCATGAATAGAAAAGACTTTTTGATCATAAATTTTCAAATAGAGTAATATTATGACAATTTTTGTAAAGAAATCATAAAGCTGGGAAAGGGATAGGGTGTGAAAGATTTTTTCCTTTCCCTTTTCCAGCTCAAAAAATTATTATTTTGAACGCAAGATTTGATTTGTCTGATTTGTCTTTGTATTTAAAACATTTTTGGTATTATTCTGTAATTTTTCATTTTTGGTAAATTCCTATTTTTAAATTGAGCAAAATGAAGACTTCGGTTTGTCTATTATTGAAAAAAAATAACTAATGCTTCCTCTATGAGGAAGCAAATACATTTGCTAACGGGAAGCAAAGTGCTCGTGAAATGAGCACCATATAATTATATTATAAATACAAACAAAGTGGAAACACTCGAGATCGAATTCACAGCTAGTTTTGTAAGTAGTTGTGTCTGATAGCATTAATGTTAAGTCAGATTCGTATTCGTCTTTGTCCATTGCTATTGAAATGTTGCCTTTGTCAGATTTGCTAATATGGATATATGGATTGTTTTTTAGGAACAGTTTAGGGAGTTTGAAATCTTCATTAACTTGTTTTTGGAATTCAGATATGGGATTGCCATGTAAATGTTGTTGTTGAGAAAAGTTATTAATGCAATTAACTAATTTTTATCTTGCTTTGTTGAGATCAGTTATTTTAATATTTCTGATATTAAATTAAAAATCAGCGATAAGATGTTTGATAGGTACTTTATAAATAGGGATTGGTAGAACAAACTTCACTCTTAATAAACAATTATTTCCATCAAGGGTCAATATAGCCAACGGCAATACCACGCTGAAAACACCAGTTCCCGTAAGATCACTGAAGTTAAGCAGCGTTGGGCGCGGTTAGTACTTGGATGGGTGACCGTTCGGGGAATACTGCGTGGTGTTGGCCCGTCGTGGGTGTGGTGGACCCACACTGGTAGTATTTATCCACCTAGAAACACTACCCGAATCGGGTAGTGAGGCAATGAACTTTCGAGTTCGAAATGCTAATCAATTTTTATTTAAGGGTCAATATAATCTCCTCACTGAGTAGAATATATCGAAATATATCAATAAAGTAGATATGAAAATTTCGGTCATTACAAACCTCTCTTTGTGAGGAAGCAATTGGTACTTTTTTAGTGTTACTGATAAGTGAACCTACTGAATTGCCACTCACCGATTTTTATGGTACTTTGCACACCTATAGAACCATGCAAAATAATCAAAACGTGTTTTTTTTTATATCGCCAAGGATGTACTCAAAGGATAAAAACCACTTCTTAATGATTAGGGGTGGTTTTCAACTTTTCACATGTCGGGTATAATCAAGTAAGTGATTTGAAAGGTAAAATGCTTTTAAGGGGATTTTAAGATCGCTGAATTCAAATCTTGAGGTCCTTACTCCCGTGCTTAGCTTTGCTTTAATTTAACCACGTGCTTCATTGTAATTGTCTAATGAATGATCTATTAATGCATAACGTGACCCATGTATATAGATTCTCTTACGTTGACGCCTCAGTATATTGAATCATTAAAAAATACATTATACTCAGTTTCTTAATTCAATCTTTTAAATTTAAGTTTGAGCGTAGATCAAATATTTTCCGTGCACCACGGGAAAATAAAAATTTGTAATCGATAGATATAAGCAAAATATTGCCAAGTCAAAAATGTTGACTCGAATCGATGATCAAAATGTGAAGTGTGTCAATTTGACTTTGTATGCCGCTAGATGGTTTATTTTCAAACCCTATAAGGAGGTTTGTTTACTAATAACATAAAAAAATTTATCTTAGGAGTCAGAAATATTTAAAAGGTCAACGCACTATCTTCAAATCACCAAGTGAACTTAACCGTCAGAAAATGATTAAGAGAACAACTGATATTCCTATTTATGCTTTCGTTAGATAACTTGACTGTTTTCTATTCTTAAGAACCGTTTCATTACATATTATTACTATTTTTTTATTTTTATTTATTTTTTTTCGCACTAACCACATAACTTGTTTTAATCAGTTTTTATGAGAAAACTAAGACAATGAAATTGGGATCATTACAGATATGGCAGTGGCGATTGGACAGGAAATAGATTTCCTTGCGAGTAACGGAACTTTAATAGGCGAAACAAAAATTGCAGAAGCCCAAATACTGGCTGGACTTGCCTATGACGACATCACTCATACAATATTTTTCAGTGATACCAAAAACACCAATGGTTCTATATTTAGTCTTAATATTAGTGACAAGAACACAGAACCACGAATACTCCTCAAATGTAAGTAGTTAACAAATTTTTTGTAACTTTTTTGTTATTACGCTTCTTTCTTTCTCGCTAGGCATAATACAAATTGTTTTAAAAAATAACGGAGAATGCTTCCAATTTTCAGCGAAAAACGGGACACATGTTATAGCTTTGGTTTTTGACTCCGAGACTCGCACACTTTTTTGGGCGGACGCTTTAAAACAGACAATTATGAAAATGCATGTCCCATTGAATAAAGCTCCTGAGGAGCCTGTTGTTGTTCACAATCTAATGGGGAAAAGTCCACGAACTGTGACAATCGATATATGCAACAGGTGTGTAGTATACTTTAAGAATATAAATTCAAAGTGGCCACTGGACCGAGAAATCTGGGAATGACTAGGGATTTTTTGAGACCGGAAAAATCCGGAAAGTTAATTTTTTTAATTTTTACATTCTCATGCATTAGAGTATAGTGGAATCGTCTAAATTTTCCATCTCTAGTTTTTAACGGATCTGTACGTTTCGGCACTTACAGACTCTAAAAATGGTAACGTTTTGTCGATGTCTGTTTGTATGTCTTCCTGTCTGAATTGTTCAAGGTCCCAAAATGAAGGAATTTGAAACAATGTTTTTTTGAGAGTTTTACTAACTGCTGTCAAAATGTCTGGTAGATGACAAAAATACTTGTAAAATATTCTAATGACATTTTTAAATTCGATGAAAATTAAAAAAGTAGATAGTTAGCTTTTTAGCTTTCCAACATTTTAAAAATGTTCAAAAAATAGAAAGAACAAACTATTTTTTTAATGCCCGCGTGGGATATGATATTTTGGGACCCTGGCGCGAAACAGTAAAAGGGATCAATTCCACGATCGATGATGAATCCGTGTGATAAAAGTTACTTTTCCACTCTAGTGACGGGAAAGTTTGGAAATATTAGACCTTTAACCTCAATGCCAGGACTCGGCCGGAACAATAGACCCCCCTATGAGTGAGTCATGGGGCTGGATGCGAACCATGGAGTACCTTTAGGCCCATATTTTCGTGATTGCATCAGTCGATCGTGGAACCGATCACTTTTACTGTTTCGCACCAGGCCCCGAAATCGCATTCACCTTCGCGGTATGTAAAGAAAATAATATGTTAACCAAATGGGGGTCTAGTCGATTCCCCACTCGGTTAACAATGTACTATTTCTGATAGATTAAGAAATTCCAATCAAAAGTTTTCCTAGATATCAAATATATTTCGAAACTATACTATCCCAATGCAATTTTTATATTAGACTAAAATTCAAAAAATTAGATCATTTTTAAAATAATGCAATTTTTTTAAAGAGGTCTATAAGTTTCAAATGTGATTTTTAGTAGATTTCACGAAGATTTACAAATTATCTTCATGGCATTTTTCGATTGGACACTTTAAAAAGTTAGAAATAATTAATAACACAGCCCAAAAAAAAAATTGAAGTTTCATATCCCTGAAACAGACCCATGCATCCCTATGTATTTTGTATCGCTGAATCCGAATCCGAGGTAAAAAAATCATATACCCCATACATTTTTAGCTAGAGCCAAAAAACACCCCTAGAATGGGGTGAAAATGAGATTAAGCAACGAGCATAG